>JAESUZ010000389.1:0-178893 GCA_017311185.1 Proteles cristata cristata | reverse complement strand
AGGACAGGGACTGGGGGACATAGGACAGGGACTGGGGGACACAGGACAGGGACTGGGGGGCACAGGACAGGGACTGGGGACATAGGACAGGGATGGGCGGCACAGGACAGGGACTGGGGACACAGGACAGGGACTGCGGGCACAGGACAGCAACTGGGGACACAGGACAGGAACTGAGGGGACACAGGACAGGGACTGGGGGACAAAGGACAGGGACTGGGGACACAGGACAGGGACTGGGGGACAAAGGACAGGGACTGGGGACACAGGACAGGGACTGTGGGCACAGGACAGGGACTGGGGACACTGGACAGGGATGGGGGCACAGGACAGGGACTGGGGGCACAGGACAGGGACTGGGGGACAAAGGACAGGGACTTTGGGACACAGATGGACAGGGACTGCGGGCAACAGGACAGGGACTGGGGACACAGGACAGGGCCTGGGGACACAGTGGACAGGGACTGGGGGCACAGGGACAGGGACTGGGGGCACAGGACAGGGACTGGGACACAGGACAGGGACTGGGGGCACAGGACAGGGACTGGGGGCACAGGACAAGGACTAGAGGCACAGGACAGGGCCTGGGGGCACAGGACAGGGCCTGGGGACACAGGACAGGGACTGGGGGCACAGGACAGGGCCTGAGGGGCACAGGAGAGGGACTGAGGACACTGGGAGCAGCAGGTAACTGAAAGCAGGTGGCAGGCTATTGAGGGGATATGTGACAGGGGTGTGAGGTGGCATCTGCCAGAGTAATAGGGGACAGTGTCCCAAGTGGGGTAGCAGGACCCCAGGCACAAGGTGCACCCTGGAGATGGCAGGGATGGTGCCTCCCGGGGCAGCATGTGGGGGCCTGGCGGGCACAGGGGGGATCTGGTGGGCACGGGGAGGGCCTGGCGGGCACGGGGAGGGCTAGGTGGGCACGGGGAAGCCCTGGCGGACACGGGGGGACCTGGCGGGCACAGGGAGGAATGGTGGAGGCTGTGGGGGGACCTGGCACTGCCCCTCAGCAAGGGTGGGACCATGGCAGGGCCCAGGATGGCTCCGTGGGCATGGGAGACTCGTGTGTATGGGTGAGGGGGCATGGGGGGGTCCTGGAGGAGGGGAGCAGAGTAGGGCAGGCCCCGACGTCGCGGGCACCCCTGCGTTACGGGCCTCCTGCCACGGATGGGCAGCCGGCTGCTCTGTGACCACTGGGGTGGCCACATACAGGGTCGCCCGGCGCTGCGGACTGTGGGTCTGGACGGTCTCACACCCACCCTCACGGCCTCGCACAGAGCAGCCTCGGCCCCTAGGAACGTGTGCCCCACCGCTGCCCCTCGTCCGCCCGCCAGGCCCGCTGCCGTCCGTCTGGGTGCCCCCCAGGGCGCACGGGGCCCCCCAGGCGTGCTTGGGGGGGGACGCTGGCGGGGCGCCTGCCCTGCGGCCTCTCAGCGGGACGGCCCCGCTCGCAGCGGCCGCGGCGCCAGAGGGAAAACGGCCGAACACAGAGGCCGGCGGAGGGTCCGGGCACAGGAGGCGCTGGGTGAGGTGGCTTCTCTCCTCCCCGCCCTGCCTCTCTCTTCTCAGACCCTCCCCACTTCCACGGAGCCACGCCTGCCAGCCACGCGGAGCGCCCGCCGGGCTGCGGGGCCTCCGGTCCCCGCGGAGCCCCTGAAGGGGCCGTGGTCTGGAGCCCGTGGGAAGTGACAGGCGAAGCAGAATCGGAGCGAGCCGCGTGCTGTCCAGGGTGCAAGCGGGGCCCGGTGGGTGGGGGCCGTGCCGCGCGTGACCCTCCGGGCGAGGTGAAGCCACCGTGAGCCCCCAGAGAAGCCTCCCTTCATCTTTTATGCTGGGAGATTTTCAGGTAGAAACGACGGATAAACCTGACACGGGGTGATAACGACGCACGTGAGGGACCATCTGTGTCTGTGACGCGGGGGCGGGAGGCGCGCGTCAGACGTGGGCTCGCGGCCACCGTGTCATCGGCTTTCAGGAAGCTGCAACCTTAGAGTAAGTATCGGATGAGCTGCTAATGTCGGAGAACAAGCGGAAAACATGCTTGCGGGCTCTGGTTTATGGCTGCTCTTGAAGTCAGAATTTGCGACCGTAACCCAACGCCACCCGCCGGCCCGATCCCAGTGCTGTCGGGGAAATGGAAAGTCCAGATGACATCGGCCCTTACCGCGCGAGCAAACGGGAGGGAGCGGGCGGGCTGCGCAGCCGCGGGCCTCGCCCCCTTTCGCAGGGGAGCTTGGCCTGGCATCGCGTCCCGGAGGCCGGCCTCCCCACGCGCCAGCTCTTTGCGGAGCGCGGGCCCTACAGTGCCCGGGGGGCCTTGGCATCTGTTTCGGGCTGGATTGTCCCCCCTGAAAATTCGTACCTTGACGTCATAGCCCCAGCGCCTCAGAACGTGGCCTTATTTGAAATGGGCTCATTGTAGATGAGCAAGTAAAAATGAGGGCACAGGGTGGCCCCCAGTCCCACGTGCTGTCAGGAAAGAAGAGATTAGGATGCAGCCGCACACGCGGGGAGAAGCCGTGTGAAGATGACGCAGAGGGGCGCCTGGGGGGCTCTGTCGGTTGAGCGTCCGACTTCGGCTCAGGTCATGATCTCACGGTGCGTGGGTTCGAGCCCCGCGTCGGGCTCTGTGCTGACAGCTCGGAGCCTGGAACCTGCCTCAGATTCTGTGTCTCCCTCTCTCTCTGACCCTCCCCCGTTCATGCTGTGTCTCTCTCTCAAAAATAATAAATAAACATTGATAAAAAATTTTTAAAAATAAATTTAAAAAATTAAAAAAGAAATGAAGCAGAGACGGGAGATGGGGACATACACGGACAGCCAACGGGCGCCAGGGACCACGGGCCAACGGACAGCGGCCGCGGGAGGCTGGGACGATTGTCCCCGAGCCTCTGAAGGAATGAGGGTCTCGAACTCCAGCCTGCAGAACCGGGAGAGATCAGTCTCCTGTTGTCCAAGCCCTGGGCCCGGGGTGGGATCCCAGCGGCCCCGGGACACCCCTCGGCAGCCAGGGGCTGCTCAGAGCGGAGTGGGGCCCCATCAGGGCTGCGCAGGCACCGCCGGGCGCGCTCCAGCCCCGCAGGCGCCCGGGTGGCCTGGGCCCTGCCCCGGGGAACCCCCCCACAGTCAGGGCAGGTGAAGGGCCTCCTGGGGTCCAGCTGTCACCGGGGCGTGGCCAGGAGGGAGCCCCGACGGGGACAGTCCGTTCAGAGCTGACCGCTGCTCAGTCACATCAGGGGGGCTCTGCCCCGCGCTGTTTCCTGGCCTGAGCTTCTCGTCGCCAGCGGCCTGTGTGCGTGGGGAGAGGTGGGGGTGGGGGTGGGGAGACAAAGCCACGGTCTCAGAACTGGAGCGAGAGCCTGGGTCTCAAGCTAACCCAGGAGGAAGAGTAAGCAGCCCAGATCGGGTGTGGGAGGGGGCGGCGCCCTCGGCTGCTCCCTCACGCCTCAGTTCGGACCCTGGAAATGGGCCACGCGGGGCGGGGGGCTGCCTGGCCTCGCGCTGTTACAATGAGCTGTTCTCTGCACCCCTGGACCCAGATTCCGGAGGGGCCGGGGAGGTGGGGCTCTTCTGGGCTGAGGGTGCACCTCCTGTTTGGATAAGGGAGACCAGGAAGGAAACATCTCTATGGAGCAGGAGGCGAGGGCAAGTCCCTGTGCCCCCCAGCCTCTGTCCCCCAGCCTCTGTCCCCCAGCCTCTGTCTTCCAGACCATGTCCCCCAGGCCATGTCCCCCAGCCTCTGTCCCCAGGCCATGTCCCCCAGCCTCTGTTCCCCAGCCTCTGTCCCCCAGCCTCTGTCCTCCAGACCATGTCCCCCAGGCCATGTCCCCCAGCCTCTGTCCCCCAGCCTCTGTCCTCCAGACCATGTCCTCCAGCCTCTGTCCCCAGGCCATGTTCTCCAGCCTCTGTCCCCCAGCCTCTGTCCCCAGCTTCCTGTCCCCAGGCCATGTCCCCCAGCCTCTGTCCCAGCGCCTCTGTCCCCAGGCCATGTCCTCAGCCTCTGTCCCCAGCCTCTGTCCCTCAGCCTCTGTCCTCCAGACCATGTCCCCCAGGCTACGTCCCCAGCCTCTGTCCCCCAGGCCATGTCCTCCAGCTCTCTGTCCCCCCAGGCCATGTCCCACAGCCTTCTCTGTCCCCAGGCCATGTCCTCCAGCCTCTGTCCCCAGGCCATGTCCCCCAGCCTCTGTCCCCCAGCGCCTCTGTCCCCAGGCCATGTCCCACAGCCTCTGTCCCCAGGCCATGTCCTCCAGCCTCTGTCCCCCAGTCTCTGTCCTCCAGCTTCTCTGTCCCCAGGCCATGTCCCCAGCCTTGTCCCCAGGCCATGTCCTCCAGCCTCTGTCCCCCAGCTTCCTGTCCTCCAGACCATGTCCTCCAGCCTCTGTCCCCAGGCCATGTTCTCCAGCCTCTGTCCCCAGCCTCTGTCCCCCAGCCTCTGTCCCCAGGCCATGTCCCCAGCCTCTGTCCCCAGCCTCTCTGTCCCCAGGCCATGTCCTCCAGCCTGTCCCCCAGGCCATGTCCCCCAGCCTCTGTCCCCAGGCCATGTCCCCCAGCCTCTGTCCCCAGGCCATGTCCCCCCAGCCTCTGTCCCCAGGCCATGTCCTCCAGCCTCTGTCCCCCAGCCTCTGTCCCTGGTGACCATGTCCTCCAGCCTCTGTCCCCAGGCCATGTTTCAGCCTCTGTCCCCCAGCCTCTGTCCCCAGCCTCTGTCCCTGCGGCCATGTCCCCCAGCTCCTGTCCCCAGCCTCTGTCCCCCAGGCCATGTCCTCCAGCCTTCTGTCCCCTCAGGCCATGTCCCACAGCCTCTGTCCCCAGGCCATGTCCTCCAGCCTCTGTCCCCCAGCTCTCTGTCCCCAGGCCATGTCCCACAGCCTCTGTCCCAGGCCATGTCCCCAACGCCCGTCCCCCAGTCTCTGTCCTCCAGCCTCTGTCCCCAGGCTATGTCCCCCAGCCTCTGTCCCCTGTGTCCTCCAGCCTCTGGGTCCCCAGTCTCTGTCCCCCAGCCTCTGTCCCCAGGCCATGTCCCCCAGCCTCTGTCTTCCAGCCCTGTCCCAGTAGCCATGTCCCCCAGCCTCTGGTCCCCAGGCCATGTCCCCCAGCCTCCTTTCCTCAGCTGCTCTCCCCCAGCTGTGGGGGAGAGGGGGGTAAACCCTGAGTGGGCGGGTCTGAGGGGCCGTGGTGTGAATCGGACCTTTATGAGCTTCGCAGCACTTGCCTGGGAGAGTCATGGGCCTGGCGCCCTCGGCTCTGGGTTATGAATGGGGCCCTCAGCCGTTTCCTTCTCATTTAATTTATCATTTGTGCCATCTTTCAACACCAGGCCCCGCCAGCAGTGCTGGAATGCCGGCTGCCGCGAGCCGGGGGTGGGGAGAGGAAGGCGGACTCAGGGCTGCCCTCCCCCCGGGGCCGGGCCGTGGGTGGGTCCCGTCCTTGCCGCCTGTCTGGGAGGGCTGGGCTCGCGGGGCCTCCGAGGGCTCCTGCCCTGTTTGGATTAAGAAGTGGGGATTCCCGGCTGCCGCAGTGTAAAGCGCGTGAGGAAGAGAGCGCCCGCTTGCAGAGACGCTCCCGGGGCCCCTGGAGGACGCAGGAGGGCCCGGCCCGGCCCCGGGAGAGGTGGGCTCCGTGTGCTGCCTGGGCTCCCGCGGAGGTGAACAACCGGCTCCTGTGTGACAGGTTCAGCGCCTCTGCCTTGTGTCCTGACTCCTGCTTAGCACCTTCAGGTGCCCCGAGCACACACACACACACACACGCACCACACACACGCATGTGCGCACGCACCACACACACACACCAGCACACACACATGCACCAGCACCCACGCGTGCACCCACGCGTCAGCAGGGGGCTGAGTCTCTCCTGCAAGAGCTCCCTGCTAAAGAGGGCGAACCAGAGGGGGACCTGAGACCCTTGGAGCGGGGGGTCGGGCCCCCAAGGGCTGCGAACCAGAGGGGGACCTGAGACCCTTGGAGCGGGGGGTCGGGCCCCCAAGGGCTGCAGGGGGGTCTCTGTGGACACGGGACCAAAGGCTCAGCTCGGAGCCCGCCCGCGGTGCTCACCACAGGCCGCGCCCAGCGAGGACGCTGGGGGCTGCAGTCGTGTGGGGCTCTGACACTCGTCCCCGTCTGGAAGCCCAGCCCTGTTCCGGGCAGCGGCCAGGACCGGAGGGGACACTTTGCAGAGGTTCCTGTCCCCAGGCTACTGGTGAGGGAGAGCCTGTTTCCGACCCTGCAGACTGGGCAGGGACACCCGTTCCCACCTGCTCCCGCAGAAGCCAGAGCTGCCCTTGGACATGGAGAGCCGCACACGCCTGCTGGGCTTCTGGGCACGGGGTGGGGGGGCCGCGGGGGGCCCTGACCTGCAGGCTGGCCCGGCCTCTGCCGTCCCAGGAGCCCGTCACCATCCCCTCTTCCTCCGGAGATTTACAGCAGAGCTTGAATCAACCCCGGCGCCAGCTCGGGGTGGACACAGGCCCCTGTCCCAGGTGGTGAGGGGCGAGCAGGCGGAGAGGCGTGCGGGGCGGGGGGTGCGGGCCTGGGGTCTGAAATGTGGCCCTGGCCCCCCTCAGCGCGGTGAGTGGGGGGCCGGGAGAGGCACCCTCACCTCAGCGGTGTTCCCGGAGGCTGGCCGGGGGCCGGGGGTGGGGGTCGGACCCTGGGTCCCCACCTCCCAGCGGCCTGGCCTGGTTTCCCGCCTCCTGGACTTCTCGTCCCGGGGCCGTGGGGGGCGACCCGAGGATGCTCTCCCGGCCGCGGGGATGGTTTGCAGTGCAACAGAGCCGCACGGGGAAGTATTCTGTCCAAACCACACAGGTCTACAGTGGAAGGCTAACGAGGACACCAGGTGATGCCCCCACTTGTCATCGACTCCCCAAAAGCAGCCCTTGCTGCCCCTTCCGGAATCTGCCGTGTTGATGTCATGTTTTATAGGACACGTTCCTACCTCGCGTCACACACGCAGCTCTTCAATTTTAGAGCTTTTCTCTCCACCTCGTCCTGCTGGCGGGGGCGGCTCTCAGCCTCTGGACACGCCCCTGCCGATGTCAATGCTGTACATGGTTTGTCATCGTATCTGTCTGGGGGTCACGTCCTTACGGATGCGCAGATGATGTTCGCAGCCGAACCACGTGAAGAACCAGGAGTTCTTTTCCTCTCGGAGGCCGCCCCTTGTTCCGCCAGCGCCGGCGCCTGCCTGGTGTCGCCATGTGCGCCCGGTGCCGCGCCGCCGTCGCTGACTGATCCTGCACTACCCTGAAGGGCTGTAATGTTTCTCTAAAAGTGGCTGAATGCGTCTGCTTTCCTGTTCGTTCTATTTACTTATTTCCCTTGGGGCTGTCCTATCGGGCTCTCCCTGCTCTCCGCACAATGTTTTGGTTGCTCCTTAGGTAGTGACCTACTCAGGACACGTTTGGGAGCAAAAGGGAGCGCTATCCGTAATTCTGCTGGGAGAGCGGCGTGAATCAAGGTGGTCCTGTTCACCAGCGCGTGAGCTCACCCCTTCTCTCCGCTACCAGCGCCGCGGCTGTCCTGGGACTTGGTTGCACCATCTCCTTGGGGCCCGACTGCTTCTCTTGCGTTCTGGATTCCCTGTTTCCTGAACGCCCCGTTACATTTATTGCAATTTAATTTTTTGTGGTTTATGCCTTTGGTTTCCTTGAGCACATCCTGAAGTAGCTTTCTGGGAAAGGGTTCGTGGGAAGTAAACGCTGAAGCCTTTGGATCTTTGAAATAGTCTGTGTTCACCCAGCGCTGTCCATTGTGTGTTTGCCTGCACGCCGCACCCTAGACGGGAATCTCCTCCCCGCACAGTTCAGAAGGGGTCGCTGCCCCGTCCTCTGGGCTCCAGGTGCTGTGAGGTCTGATGCCATTAATTCTAGTCCTTTGTATGCTTGCTGTTCCCCACCCCCCCAAGTGATGGGGGTTGGTGGGGGGAGGGGGTAAATTCTCCCTCTTGGGCTGCGGCTTTCTTTGTTTTCCCTTCCTGGCTGCTCTTCTGATCTAGCCCCAGGCCTCTGCTCTGGGAGAAGGCTGGGCGGCAGGCCCGGAAGGAGTGTGGGCTCCCGGGTCGATGCCAATCCCGCCACTGACTGAGTTCTGTGAACTTTGGCAAGTTGCTAAAATTCTTGGCTTCATTTTCCCCATCTGTAAAATGGGCTCAGCCAGTGGTCTTCCTTCACAGAGTTCGTGGGGTTAAAAGGAGCTAGTTCATGATGGTGATGATGATTCAAGGTGGGCTCCTTTAAAGAAGACCCCTTGGGGGCTTTAGAATTTTAAGACCGAGAGGGAGAGAGGCTCTGGGAGGCAGGTGGCCTTTGTGCTCCTGAGTCCGTCACTGCCAGCAACTGGGCCCCACAGAGCGTGTGGCCCTGGAGACCCCTGGGCTGAAAGAAGGTTGTCCAGTCTGGACAGTGCCATTCCCAGGGATGCACCCCAGCCACACGGCTGTTCCCTGTGACCTGGCTGTCATGCTGGGTGGCTTCGTTTGTCAGGGTTTCACGCCTGGGAGTGCCTCATCCGTGCTCCCTGGGTGGGCGTGTGCCCATCTGCCTCGGGCAGAGCCGGGGCCCGAGTCCCAGCCCTGGGGCCGCCCGGGGACATTCATATTACCTCAGTTTCCCCCATGCTGACCCCAGGGGGCCCCCTCACCTCTGCCCTCTGGATCAGGTCCCTTCTGAGCTATGTGCGCAGCCAAGGGACCCTCCAAGCCCAGCAGCTCTCAATGTAGACATTCCTTCACCGTCAGCCTCCGCGCCGAGCTGACCACAAACTCCCACCGGAGACGAGTGTAGTGTGCTCCTCCCCTCGCCCCAGCGCCACCAGCTCCCAAGCCACCCTGGACGTGCGGCTGCTGCGGGTCCCGTTGTTCTAGGCCCTTCTCTCCGCCTGGGCAGGGAGCCAGCCTGGAAAGTTCCTGATTTATTGTCTTTGAAACGACCTGCAGATGTGGCCCCGTCTGCTGGCTGCTGGCAATTAAAGTGCTGGAGGGCACTGGCCTGCTGGCCGGGCTGGCATCCCTCGCGAGGGCTCGGGACGATGCGCACGGGCAGCGGCTGGGCCCCGCCGGGGCTCCGGAGGACCCCTGAGGCGTGGGGGCCCTCGCTGCCAGGGAGTCACGTGATGGGATGAGCCGGGCCCCGGGAGGAAGCCCCGACGGGCTCGCTGTGCGCGTCCTCTCACTCTGGACACTCACATCTGCGGACCCCACAGTGGGGAGGCGTTGACTTTGATCTGGTGATGTGATTCCAGATCAAATCCCCGGAGAGAAAACGCCATCACCAATGTGCGAGGGAGGGAGCACACGCTGGCTCTGCCCGGCGGCGACACCGGGCCGGCACTGGCGGTGCAGCAGCGGGGCCCACACTCCGTGGCGCACGTCCGGCCGGGGCAGGGCCCGCGGAGTCCTCGGCCAGGCGCGTCCGTTCCCACACTTACCGCGTCCTCCGGCACGGGCCCCAGGCCGCCACGAGCCGCGGGGCTCCAGCTCGTCTCCGGTCCGGTCCTTTCCGGCTGTCCACCGTCACAGAGGCAGCAGGTTTCCACTCACTCCTTTGTCCCACGGGAGCCCCCCCAGGTGGCTAGTCCTCCACCAGCCCCTGGAGGAGGGTGGACCCAGGCTGTTCCCCACCCCCCCGCGGCCGGACAGCACCAAGGGTGGGGTCGGGGTGTGATCGAGTGGACGGCCGGGTGCAGGGAGAACGAGACAGAGCTGAGTGGGAGTCTGATTCTTCAGGGCAGGTAGCAAGGGTGTGTGTGTGTGTGTGTGCGTGTGTGCGTGTCAGCGCTGTCATGTGAGTGGGTGTATGTGTCACTATGTGCACGCATGTCAGTGTGCACGTGTGTCAGTGAGTGGGGGGCCCTGGGCTTTCCCCGGGGACCCCTCTTGGCATGGCCTGGCCTGGCCGGGGTCACCGAGTGCTTTGGTTTATCTCCATGGGAAAATTTGGGAAGAGGTGCAGTTGACACATGTCTGACATCTGATAACCTGGTTTGGCTAAAATCTTTTTTTTTTTTTTTTTAATGTTTAGGTTTTTTAAATTTATTTTGAGAGAGAGAGAGAGACAGAGTACAAGTGGGGGAGGGTCAGAGAGAGAGGGAGACACAGAATCCGAAGCAGGTTCCAGGCTCCCAGCTGTCAGCACAGAGCCCAGTGCGGGGCTCGAACCCACAAACTGGGAGATCATGACCTGAAGTCGGATGCTTAACCGACTGAGCCCCCCCAGGTGCCCCCACCACCCACACAAAAGATTCTCAATTTTTCCCTTAAGGCTCAGCTACTATTTTGTTATGAACATGTGCTCATGTGTTTCCTGAATGCACAGGCAGGCAGTGAGCCTACAGCTCCTGGAGGTGGCGGTCAGGCTGGCGGGGGAGGGGTGCGGGGGGCTCAGGGGCTGCCCAGGTGTGAGCTCCGCCTCTGTGGGTCTCTGAGCTGTGGCTGGCGCTCCTCCAGGGTCCATGTGGGAAATGCCTTGAGTGCCATCCTGCCTTCCTCCCCAAGAGCTCCCCTCTAACCCCCGCCGCCCAGGCTCCTTCTGGGTGCAGCACCCTTAGACTTCACAGTGACTTTCAGACCCTCAGTCCCGCACCCCAGCCTCGCTCCAGGTGGGGGTGCATAGGACACCCGGCCCCTTCTGTCTGGCCTGTGTGGAGGAGACTGGGCGTCGTGAGGGATCACCCCCAGAAGTGCACGGAGCACCCCATCCCCTACAGCAGGGGCAGCAGCCCCGCCCTCTCTTCACTTCCGGGGGCCGTCCCGCCCCCCACCCCCCAGTCTGGGGTCTTCTGGTCCGCTGGCCGTGGGCGTCCCTGTTGACAGGGCCTGCACCACTGGACGGATACGAAAGTGCCGCGGGCGCCCCTTTGAATGGTCTGTGGCCACAAAGTGGTCCAGCTGGCTGTTGTTGGAAATGTTTAAAAATGGAATTCATTAAGACTTTGTCTACACATAGGAGAGAAAGGACCCCAAACAACCAGAATGAAATGAAATCAGACGAGAGAAAACGGTGAGCGCGACGGAGCCTCGACGGTCGGCCTGGTGACACCCATGGGGTCCTGCGTGGCGTGATGCTTTTGAGACTAAGCTGTTCTGCTCTTTTTCTCTCAAAGCAGGTCTCCCCCAACGGGCCACGAGACCGGCCCGAGAGACCCGGGCCCGCCCCGCTGAGGGGTCCGCTTCTCTCCAGGGCCTGGGGCCTGACTCATTGCAGGAGGTTTTTTCCAAGGGCCTCAGTGTGGAAGAAACCCTCCGGATCGTGGAGTCCGGGGTCCTGACCGAGGATGTAGCCTCGGGCACCCCTGGGCTTGGAGCCTGGGGCTCCCTCGCCCTGGGGGTTAGAGCGGTTGATGGGGGGGGGGTTGGGAGGAGCTGCCGCCAGGCCGCCGAGGTCCATCCCTGCCCCATCCTCGCCAGGCCCAGGGACCAGGGGAGGCGGGAGGGGGTGCGGGGCCCTGGCCACCCCGGGACAGGCTTTAATCGACGTGGGTCACTGCTCTGAGTGTTTGAATAGCACCAGGAGGTGGAGGTGCTGGGCGGCCACAGCTTCTGTTTCTGATAGAGCCCTGGGCACCACGATTTAATGGATTAGTTAAAATCATGTGAAAAAATGGATCTCTGATTTATGACCTGCAATTTTTTGCTGACTGCGGCATGTTTTTTCCAAGTCCTGCGTTTCAAGGTCTCGGGCACAGAAGGCCTTTGTTGTTTGCCTGGCTTTGCCCTCAGGGCTCATCCGCGGACCCTTTGCCCAAGGCCCCTCCAGACCTTTAAAACAGGAAGTTTAATTTTATAGAATTAAAAAAGAGAAAACGGTACTTAATTATCTGGCCGTGAAACAGCACTGCCCTTTCTTAATTTTAGTAGCTAATAAAATGCCGTTCCTAGAGTTAACTACTTCTGGTCCAAATGCCTGCGATTTTGGCTGTTTGGACAGAATATTTTATGAACTGTTAGATATTGCACTACGATGACATATTTCTCTCAAGATTTACTAGGAATTTTTATTTAAAACAATATATTAAATAGAGGGGGGGAAAGTAATCTTAGGTAAAATGCAAATATTAGAGAAACATAACAGGGCCGAAAACCTCTTTCACGCGAAGCCACCCCAGCTCCGCCGGCCCTGCCGCCTGCAGCCGCTGTGAAACCGCCTGCGGCCGCTGTGAAACCACTTGCGCCCACAGCTGCGCAATTAATTCCACGTGGCTCCCAACCCGACCCCAATCAGGGATCAAGGTCAAGGCCAGCTGCCACCTCAGTGACTTTGTGGAGACCGAATGGTAAGCCGTGCCCACCAAGGCCCCAAAGCCTTCCCGGTTCGCACTGGGCCCTGAGGCTGTCTCCCAGGGCCCACAGTCCCCACATCCCCCTGGGTCCCCAACCCGGGGCTGACTCCTCAGCCCGCCTCCCCGGGGCGCCACGCCTGCCCCGCTGGGCGTCTCCATGTCCCTTGCTCTCTCCTCCTGTCCCTCATCTGCGGAGGCCCCACCGTGTGCCAGCCCAGGAGACTTGAGGTTGGTGAAATTCAGCCTTGGAGGCAGGGAGGGGTCGGGCAGGGCCAGGGTGCCGCGAGACAGGGGTGGAGACCCCTGGGATCATGGTCCCAGCTCCCAAGGATACGCTTCCGAATCCGATGCTAATTCGGCAGGAACTCAAGGTCAATGTGGAAGAGTTTCAAGCCGGCAGTCCCGGAGCCCCGTGTGCAGCCCCGGAGCCTGGGTCTCTGGGCTCTCCCACCCTGACGCCCGCCCTGCACGGGCCCTGTTGTGTCTGAGAGGGGCCGCAGGAAGGCTCAGGGCAGAGCCCGGGGCACTTGGGGGTGTGGGTGGGGACAGCCCCAAGCCCCCCCCCCCGTGCCCCCACACTCCCAGCCCGGTGCAGGGTGCTGAGGGCCAGCCAGGGAACGGGACTGGACAAGCCCCTCCCTGGCTGTGCATGAGACCCCCGAGGGAACGTGACAAGGGAAACCAGCAGAGCAGTGACAGAGGTGTGGGGGGAAGCCTTTGACCCCAAGGTGTGGGGGTGTCCCTGAAGAATTAGCATTTCTGCTGAGACCCCAAGGGTTGGCCCCGGCAGGAGCCGTCTAAACCGAGAGGAGGCCAAGTGTGAAGACCTTGGGTGGAACAGGCTGGAGACAGGTGCGTGATGAAGGTGGGGGGGTTGGGGGGGTCCCTCCTTGGGACGAGGCCCAGCTCCCGCCCCTCCCCCCTGCACCCCTGGGCACCAGGAGATGCTCTAGCTCACGTGTCCCAGGTAACACCGGTCCTTCTGCCACCCGGTCCCCTCCGGGCAGGCGTGCGTGTTTGCAGACGGGCCGCCCTGGAGGGCATCTGCTTGCTCTTCAGGGTCACCGGGCAATGGGTGGGCACAGGGCCCCTGCCCCGCCCGCCTACGAGCAGGCGACTGCAGAGGAAATCATCTTTATCAATTACAGCAATGGGTGCTTCCGAGAAGCCCTCCTTCCCGGCTGTGTGCCCAGCAGTTAGCCTGTGTAGTTAGTTAATTGGCGAGCATTCAGGGCTTGGAGCAGGTAGCGAACATCCGAGCCGTACGGGCCCTGGAGTCTCTCGCGGGGTGTACTGGGCTCTCAGCAGACCCGCTCAGGTGGGCCTGTGCGGCACCTATGCTGCATATCTGATAACCAGCAACAAGGCCGTCTCTGTACGTCGGGGGTGTGACCCCGGCTCTGTCCCCGCTGGGGTGGGTGCTGGGGACGCGGGAGAGTCTCTCATGGCGCTCAGTGGGGCTTTCCAGGAACTCTGTCCATGCAGGGGCCTGGCTTCCGGCCCGTCTTCACTCCGCCTGGCCAGCTAGGAGGACTGGGGCCCCGTGGAAAGAGGGGTCCCCTGGTTCCATGTCCCTGCCAGGCACCCAGGCCGGTGGCCCCCTCGCCTGGAGCCTGGGAGCTCCGTCCCCCTGTGCCTGCAGTTAGGACATCCCCACTCTGGGAAGTCCGGGCCCTGCCCCCGAGCTCTGCGGGTGCAGGTGGGGAGTGTCCGCACGCGCGGGGGCTGCAGGCTGGGTCAGGGCAGATGGCTCCTGTCTTGGGGCGAATAACCCCCCCATTCATGTCCACTCAGAGCCTCAGAATGTGACCTTATTTTACTTGGAAGTCGAGGCCGTGCAGGTGTGAGTAGTTAAGATGACATCACAGTGGACTGGGGAGTCCACGTCCTCAGAGTGAGAACACACGGGGGACCACGGCTGTGTGACCATGGAGGCCTGTGAGAGACAAACAAAAGTTCTACAGGCTTCTAACCGGATCCAAGGAGAGAGACGCGATATCTGCGTAGATAACGGCTGAATTTTTTCTGAAATTGACAAAATCCGTCCCGCTACAGATCCAGGAAGTCCTACAGCGCTGAGCAGGCCGATGGTCACTGAGTTACGACTGTGGGAAGGGCTGTGGGATGTGGAGGTGGGACGTCACGGGGCAGGACCTTCTCACGTCCACGTTCACTGGGCACACGTTGCCGATCTGTGTCTCTGTCTCTCGCTCTCTGGGTCTGTCTCTCCTGGGGCATCAGGTAAACGGATGGAAACCAAGGAACAAGAGAAATCTTAACAACAACCAGAAACTGAGACCCTTACTTTCAAGGAGCCCAAACTAGACCTGAAGTTACAGCCACCAGACACAATAGACGCTGGGAGACTATGAAATAATGACTTCATGCTCTTAAATAATATAACTGGCTATCTGGAATTCTACACACAGTACAAGTATATTCTAAGATATATATTTAAGTATATTTAAAATATACCTAAGTTCATATTACATATATATATTTAAAAGTATATTTCGATATATAATATCAAGACATACGTAAGTTGTAGGGAGTAAAATGTAATTAACACCCTTGCATTGCCCTAATGCAATAGTACCAAGTACCTATACGCTTTAGTAAGTCAAAGATGGACGCTGTAATGTTTATGCACTAAATACACAGAAACATATATAGTGATGAGATAATGGGGGAATGGAGTAATTACATAAAGCCTGAATCAACCCAAAAGAGGCAAGAAAGGAGAAACAAAAGAACATAGAATATTCAGGCCAAATGGAAAGTAAATAGAAAGTTATGTTCAAGTCCAAATATGTCATTAATTCCATTAAAGTGCAAATACATTAAATGCTCTAATGAAAAGACAAAGATTGACATGCTTAGTAAAAGCAAAATCCAAATACATTTTTGTTTATAAAATCTACACAAAGTCCAACATGTATTTTTTTTAAATATTTTTTTATTTATTTCTAAGAGAGAAAGAGAGAGAGACAGCATGATCAGGGGAGGGTCAGAGAGAGAGGGAGATACAGACTTTGAAATTGGCTCCAGGCTCTGAGCCGGCAGTCAGCACAGAGCCCGATGTGGGGCTCGAACCCACGAACCGCGAGATCATGACCTAAGCGAAAGTCGGATGCTCAACCGACTAAGCCACCCAGGCGCCCCCAACATGTATTGTTTATATGAGGTACAATCTAAATATAAGGACACAGACAGGTGGAAATAAAAAGTTGAAAAAAGATGGGCTAGGAAAGATTAAAATTAGAAAGTTGACCTCAGATAAATATTGAGATCTTTATATAAACTTAAGGCAAATAAACTTCAAGGCCAAAAGCATCACCTGAGAGAAAGACGGACACTTTATGCTCATAAAGGGTTCAATTCACCATGAAGATACATGCATATCCATATGATACAGTTTTATGTGTATTAGCGTTCACATGTAGAACATTTAAAAATTAAATTTATACAGGACGATAAATCAAGTTTCAAAAAAATTTCAGAGGTTGGAAAAGAAATAAAAATAGATACCAACAATTAAAATATTGCAAGTGTGGTAATTAAGAAAGATATTTTAAAATAACATATAAGTAAAGAAAATAATCACTTCGGAAATAAAAATATTCAACATGTAATGATGACAAAAATATATCAAAATGAGCGGCATGGAGCAAACATCTTCCTTGACGGGGTACATTTATATTGTTTAATGCATTAAAAAAGAAAAGAAGAAAAGTGAAAAATTCATTACATAAGTCATTTTAAGTCAGCATTAAGAAAAACTTTCAAGAGAGGTGCCTGGAGAGCTCATTTGGTTGGGCGGCTGACTTCAGGCCACGTCATGATCTCACAGTTTGTGGGTTTGGGCCCCGCGTCGGGCTCCACACTAACAGCTCAGACCCTGGATCCTACTTCGGATTCTGTGTCTCCCTCTCTCTCTGCCCTTCCCCTGCTTGCATTCTGTCTCTCTGTCTCTCAAAAATAAACATTTAAAAAACTTTTTTTAAACTCTAAAGAAATTAAAAAGATGAAAATCATACAGGGAACACAGAAATGCAAATAGCTGATGTCCGGGAGAGATAAGGGAGAAATTATTCAATTCTGAAGGCATTAAAAAAAGACAATCTTTGGGGCGCCCGGTTGGCATAGTTGGTTAAGCGTCCGACTTTCGCTCGGGTCATGATCTCGCGGTTCGTGGGTTCGAGCCCCGCGTCGGGCTCTGTGCTGACTGCCAGCTCAGAGCCTGGAGCCTGTTTCAGTCTGTGACTCCCTCTCTCCCTGACCCTCCCCTGCTCACGCTGTCTCTCTCTCTCCTGTGAAATAAAAAAAAAAAAAAAAAAAAAAGACAATCCTAATCAATTAGGAAATGTGAATAAAATGGATACATTTCTTGAAAAATAAAAGTTAAAGGCATCACAAGAGTTAACAGAGAAATCTGAATGATTGCACAACTGTTAAAGAAATGGGTTCTGGAATTACAATTTTTCTCATAAAGAAAACTTTAGGTCCAGATTAACTTCCCTGTTCAATTCTATCAACAGTTAAGAAATTATGTCAACTTTTCACAAACCCTTTCAGAAACTAGAAAAAAAGCCACTCTCCTCAACCTTTTACTGAAGCCAGCATAATTTTTTTTAAGTGAACTAAGGAAACAGAATGTCACTTTAAAAATTTTTTTTAAATGTTTTATTTATTTTTTGAGAGAGAGAAAAAGAGAGAGAGAGACAGTTTGAGCAAGGGACGGACAGAGAGAGAGGGAGACACAGAATATGAAGACGGACTCCAGACTCTGAGCTGTCAGCACAGAGCTGGACATGGGGCTCGAACCCACAAACCACGAGATCATGACCTAAGCAGAAGTTGGACACTCAACCGACTGAGCCACCCAGGCACACCTGAAGCCAGCATAATCTTGGCATCAAAACCTGACACAGGTGTCAGAGGACACTCCACACAGATCATCCTGTCCACCACTTCTGAGCTTAGAGGCAAAGACCCTAAAGAGACAGTAGTAAACTCAAAGTCATTGATATATAAAAATATTAGAACCTGGGGGCATCTGGGTGGCTTAGTTGGTTAAGCATCTGACTTTCACTTGAGTCATGATCTCGCAGTTCGTGGGTTCGAGCCCCGTGTAGGGCTCTGTGTTGACTGCCAGCTCAGAGCCTGAAGCCTGTTTCAGAGTCTGTATCTCCCTCTCTCTCTGACCCTCCCCTGCTCACACTGTCTCTCTCTCTCTCTCCTAGAAATAAATAAAAATTAAAAAAAAAAACTTAAAAAAATATTAGAACCTGACTACACTAGGTTTATTGTAGGAATGAAAGGCTGGGTTAACATTCTTAAAATTAATCAATGTAATTTAGTATATAAATGGAATAGAGTGGAAAGTCATATAGTAATCTCAATAGATTCAGCAAAAGCATTTGATAAAACTTACTTTCCATTCATGATTTTTTGAAAAAAATTTAGCAAACTAGGAATAGAAAGCAGATTCCTTATGATGACAGATACACAAACATTGAGAGCAGATGTCGTACATGACAGCAAATCGTTGAAAGGTCTTCGAGATCATGAACAGAATAAGAATGCCTGTTACTACAAGTTCTATTAAATCCCGGACTAGAGACTGTAGCCAGTGCAATAACGCAAGAAAAAAGTAGTAAAAATTGTAATGATTAATAGTAGAACTAATAAGAGTAGAACTGTTTTTACAAACAAGATGCACTGTTGACATAATTTGCAGGTGATATGATCATGTCAGCAGAAAATCCAATTTTAGGGGCGCCTGGGTGGCTTAGTCGGTTAAGCGTCCGACTTTCGCTTGGGTCATGATCTCGTGGTTCGTGGGTTCGAGCCCCGCATTGGGTTCTGTGCTGACTGCCAGCTCAGAGCCTGGAGCCTGTTTCAGTCTGTAACTCCCTCTCTCTCTGACCCTCCTCCCCTGCTCATGCTGTCTCTCTCTCTCCTAGAAATAAATAAAACATTAAAAAAATTAAAAAAAAAGAAAATCCAATTTTAGCAGATAGTTCTGTCTATATAAGCAACAAACAGAAAATTAAAACATTGAAATTGTCATAACAGCATCAGAAATATCAAATGCAGAGCAATGAATGTAGTGAAAGGCATGCAAACCACATCACAGAAACAACAAGCCTGTCAGGAGAATGAGACGGAACAGAGTACGTTGAGGGGCACACCGCATTCGTGGACAGGAAAACCCAGCCAGGCAGATGCCCGCCTCTGTGGAGTGGTCTACGGATGGAATGCAAGCCTCGTCCAAGTCCTTCCCATGTTTCTATGGAAAATCCAGCTGATACCACGTTGTCTGCTCCTGCAGACTTGCTTATCTGTGGAGCAAGAACTCCCTCTGTTCTTCCAGAATGATTTGGCAGTTTTGAATTCATTGCTTAAATGAGTCCGTAGTAAGTGCGGTACTGGCCCAGGGATGGAGAAATGGTAGTGAGGACAGAGGGCCACCCGTGTGTAGACATCCCTGCTCAGGATAGAGGCCCTGGTCTATCAGTAGCACTGTCTGGGGAAACAGCCCATGACTGAGCCCCAAGGGTAGTGCCCTGGTCAGAAGGGCAAGGGAAGGCTTGCTCTTATCCCCACTGGGAAAGCAGGACATCATGTGAAATAGCGGAGCAGCGCCCACAGGCTACCTTCTGCCTGATCCTGGTCGAGTGGTGGTCTCTGTGAGGTGCGCTGGGCTGAGAAGGAGCTGGGGACCCCCATGAGGGGCAGATGGCAGTGGCTCGAGAGTCCTGGGTGGCTAGAGTGTCATAGCCGCCCTGTGGGTGAGCAAGAAGGGCCATGAGTCTGCCGATTGTCATGTTCCCGGCCAACGGGCGGCGCGGGAGCCGTTCATGGAAGAAATTCGTTTTAGAAATGTCCGCGCAGCCTGCTGTCCCTTAGCCTTCTCTTTCCACTTTAACACGAGATAGGATGGGACGCCAGGGGAGAGAGGACGCTCACGTGAGCTGCTGAGCAATTCCTCACAAGGTGGGACGGCCCTCTTCGCCCGCCAGGAGGGGCCTCCCTGTACATGGCCCCTAAGGTTCACCTGCCTCTGACCCAGAGAGGCCCCGGGGGCAGTGACAGCCTCCGAAGGCCCCGGGCTGGACGATCCCCGACCACCCGCACGGACACACAGGGAGACACAGACACACGTGGGGCAGTTTCATTCCTTTGGGTTTTGCTCTAAATTGCAGACACCAGATGGGGCATGTTGTTAGATACCACGGAGCCAAACGGTGTTTAGTTCACCAAAGTATTCAGCTACAAACATCAAGGAACATGATTAAATATTTTTTTAAATGTTTTATTTATTTCTAGGAGAGAGAGAGAGAGAGAGACAGCGTGAGCAGGGGAGGGTCAGAGAGAGAGGGAGTCACAGACTGAAACAGGCCCAGGCTCCGAGCTGGCAGTCAGCACAGAGCCCGACGCGGGGCTCGAACCCACGAACCGCGAGATCATGACCCAAGCGAAAGTCGGACGCTTAACCGACTAAGCCACCCAGGCGCCCCATAAATTTTATACCTACAACGGTAAAGCAGCGAACCCTGCCTTCCTTGACCAAGCCTTCGGGGAAGTCGTCTGATTCTCCAAGTCTGGTCCCGGTGACTGCACAGCGCGAGTCCCCGCAGCCCTGCCTGGTGACGGAGTCGGGCAGGTGGTCGGTGAGTGGAGTCTCGCATGCGGCTTCCTGAGTGAACTCTCCCCACCCTGGGCCAGGGAGGCAGGCGGGGTTGCAGAACCTTGGACAGCCCTGGCCCCGCCCCCCGCCCTGGCCCCGCCCCTTCCCTGACCCGGCCCCGCCCACGCTGGCTGGGCGGCGGTGGGCGTGGCCAGGACGGCGGGGGGCGGGGCGGGGTAAGCAGGACACCCAGGGCCGGGAGAGCAGAAGTACCTTCCAGCCCCCGGAGTCATTGCCGCAGTAAGGCCAGTTCAATGCTGGGAAGTACACAGTAGGAGTCAAATAAGTGCCGCGTCCTTCTCCCCAGCCACCCCAGCCAGCTGTGCGGTTCCTGAGCTGGACTGGAATAGACCCGCGGCGTGTGAGCCTCGCAGGCCTGCGTCCACACGCCCTTCCCTCCTGGGATCCTCCTCTGCGGTGCGGCGCGCGCTGGTGTAGCCCGTCTGCCTGGGGCTGCTCCCGGGTCCCGGGTCTGAGTGGAGCTGGGGGACATTCAGACGCCAAGTCGGCCTCTTCGGGGCGCTTGGGGGGCTCAGTCCGTTGGGCATCCGACTTCGGCTCCGGTCATGATCTCGCAGTTCATGAGTTCGAGCCCCGCGTCGGGCTCTGTGCTGGCAGCTCAGAGCCCGGTGCTGCTTTGGATTCTGTGTCTCCCTCTCTCCCAGCCCCTCCCCTGCTTGCACTCGTCTCTCTCTCTCTCTCTCAAAAATAAATAAACATGAAACAATATGTCAGCCTCCTCATTCTCAGCTTGTTGGGGAAGAATCAGGAGAAGGGGGTCAGCAGGGTGAGTGAGGGACCGTGGGGGGACGGGGGTCCCCCACCCTGGAAGCCCCCCTCCAGGCCATCCCTGTTCCGCATAAACGAGATTCCCAGAAAGAACCGGCTTCAACCAACACCTTTCCGAACACAAGCTGTACTTTATGCCAAATAGCACGAAACCAGGTGAGGCCCCCGGGACGTATGCTGGGAGCTTCCTTCTCGTGGGGCGTCGGGAGGGTCCGATTCGGGGCCTGCGTGCTCTGGGCTGCCCGCCTTCCTGATCCCTGTTTCTCAGCAACGCTGCCCACGGAGGGCAGGGCCGCGGGCGCCCTCCTCACCAGCCAGGTCTTTAAGGGCACTTCCACCTGCCTCTGAATGAGGCTTGGCTCGCATACGTTTGTGTCTGAGTGTTTATTTCTTCCAAGCAACCGTGCTGGCCAAGAAATGCAAATACTCAATGTAGAGGTGACAGCTGGCCTTTCAAAGATTACACAGTATGAGAGTGACCCACAGAAATCAGCGCGTTCAGTCCTGGCTCTTCTCCGAATCTCACCAAACGGGGAGGACACTTTCTTCCACAGGCTCAGAAGGCTGGGCAGCCCCTCAGGGGGCGGTGGGATTCGGGAGACCTGACTGGGCCTCTCATCCATCCTGGGGGACGGAGCTCACCTCTTCAGCAGGCCCCGGTGCTATGGGCTGAACTGTCCCCCACCCCAGTCATCTGTGGGAGCCCCGCGCCCCAGCACCTCCAGCCCCAGGTTCATCTGTGGGAGCCCTGCACCCCAGCACCCCTGAATGTGACCGCATTTGGAGATGGGGTTTTTAGAGCGGTGGTTAAGGTGACATGAGAACACAGGGCAGCCCTAATCTGACAGGACTGATGTCTCTATAAGCAGAGGGGTTGGGGACATGGACACACTCAGAGGGCCCACCGCATGAAGACACAGGGAGAGAACAGCCACCCAAACGCCAGGGACGGAGGCCTCAGGGGGGCCCAGCTCTGCCAACACCTTCACCTTGGACCCTCAGCCTCCGGGATCGCAAGACGGTGGATGTGTCTGTTGAGCGGCCGGTCCATGGTGCTTTGTTCTGGCCGGAACAGCAGCCTGGTGCAGGCGTCCAGGGCTGGGCACCGGCTGGTCACTCCTTCAGCAGCGCTCCTGAAGGGACTCTGGGGAGAGCGGAGGGGTGGGGAGATAATATCATGCAAATGGCATAACAGACAGCTGGGTGTCACCCCCTCGTCCGACAAATATTTGCTCAGTGCTTTCTGGAGGCAAACAGCGTGAACTCAGCCCTGGCCCTGCAGGGCCCACGGGCTATTAATGGAATTAATAGTCATTTAGGGAAACTAACAAGAACATATGTGATAGTTTGGATGATTGCTCAGCAAACACTCACCCCCTTCAGGGTGGCTGGGGCGGCGGGCTGCTGTGAACTTTGGGCTGGGCCCTGTGACTTCTGCAGATGTGGGTGACACGGTGTGACAGAGCCTCTTGTCCCTGGGGCACGTGCCCTGGACAAGGGCTCACCGGGATGCCGCGCTGTCCTGCACCAGGTCCCAGAGCAGCCTCCACCCTCCATGGGGCAGCCAGCCCACGCTGGCCTGACCGTGGGTGTGAACAGGTTGTTTGGGGTACTCGGGGAGCCTGTTACACGGCATCATTGGGGCATTTGCTGACAAGTCATCTTTGCATCAGTCAGGAAGGGTGGAGGGGGAAGACGGGCATGATCTATCAAATTCTGAAAGTCACTTACGGAACCAGTATGCATTTGCGCACCAAATGTGCAAGGGAGGGACCTTACCCTGGGAAGGGGTTGGCAGATCACATCCTATAGACTGGGTGGCCTGCTGTCTGCTTCAGAGGGGACTTTGAGCTGAGAAGGTTTTTACATTTCTGAATGGTTGGAGATGAAAACCAAACAAAGTAATATTTCTTGACATGGGCACGTTACCTGAAATCCATGTTTTGGCATCCGTAAATAAAGTTTTATCTGAACAGAGCCACATCCACTCGTGTGTTCTCCGTGGCTGTTTTCACATTACAGCAGCAGAGGTGGGGTGTTCAGGCCCACGGAGCCTCGACTATACCCATTTTTGGCTCTTTAACAGGAAAACTGGCCTGACTTGTGAAGAAGAGGAAGTCTTAGGGCAAAAACCAGAAAGTGTACCTTAATGGGGGGGAGCACAGCTGCGCCATGACCTTGGAGCAAAGTGAAAACAGGCTTAAGGGCATCTTTTATGAACTTGCTCAGGCAGCCAGTGTCTGAGGCCTGCAATGTGCCCAGCTCTGTGAAGGTATGCTCGGGCCAGTGCGAGGAAGCAGGGATGGGGCATGGTGCCTCATGCTTACTTCTATAACCTTGATTTGATGGTTCAAACCCTTCCTACTTACTTGTGTTTCTTCCTTCTTTCATATTCTCTGTCCCTCACCCATTCCCTGAGTGCCCTCCATATTCAGTGGCCTGTGCTAGCCCTGAAGACACAACGTGGAGTAAGGCGTTTGTTCAGTCATATGCCCATCTATCCATCCTCCACCCATCAATCCACCCACCCATCTCCCCATCCATCCATCCATCCATCCATCCATCCATCCACCCATCCATTCATCTCTCCATCCATCCATCCATCCATCCATCCATCCATCCATCCATCCATCCATCCATCCATCCATCATCCATCCATCCCCATCCATCCATCCATCCATCCATCCATCCATCCACTCATCCATTCATCTCTCCATCCATCCATCCATCCATCACTCCATCCATCCATTCTCCACCCACCCACACATTGATTAATGATTATTTCCGAGGTGGTCACTTACCAAGCACCATGTTGACCCAGGGGTGTGGTGGCCACAACAAACAGAGGAGACCGTGCCTTTGCGGAGCTCCTGTGTTTCAGGGACAGGAACAACCCAATCTGCGATGACCAGCTATGATGAGAGAGAGAGGAGACGAGCAGGAAGTCCTGGAGGATGCAGGCGGAGGGGCTATTAGGCCAGGACCTGCAGTTGAGGAGTAAGAAGAGACTTCGAGGACAGGAGGCCCGAGCCTGGACTAAGATGCTGCTAGGTGCTCGGAGAGAGCAAAGTGAGTGGAGGGGCCCTGGGGTGATCGGGGGACTGCGCTTCTCGGAAAGGAAAGGTGGAAGGAGTCATTCCCTTAGGTGGCTGTTTCGACCTCCCGTAGCAGGCTGCACAGTATCCCTCCAAATGCATGTCCACTGGAAGCTAAGAATGTGGCCTTGCTTGGAAACAGGGCCTTTGCAGGTGTAATCCAATTAGGTTGAGGCTACGCTGGCTTAGGGTGGGCCTTAATCCAATGACTGGTGTTTTTACAAGAGGGAAATTAATGCAGACCCACAGAGGAGACTGTGTAAAGACGGGGGGATCTTCCCCTGGCATCTTAGTGGGACGTAGGGCCTTGCCGACACCTCGATTTTGGGCTTCTGGCTCCCAGGATTACAAGAGAAGAGATTTCTAGTTCGTGGTGTTTGGTATGGTGGCCCAAGACACCCCTGACCAAATCAGGCCGTCCTCTCTCAACCTATAGGTCTTTCTTGTTGCTGGGTCTTTCGCTGCTTGCCCAGGACACTGGCAGTAGCCCCCGGGCCACTGCTGACATTCCTGTCCCCCATCTCACCCACAGCCTGACCCTTGCCTCCCTGGCAGGCCTCCTTGGGGGTCCCTGGCTTGGCACGCACATTTACACCTCATTGCCTCATTTACTGTAAACGTGTCTACACTCCCAGCTTCCAGTTCTCTAAGAAAACCTGCCCCTCGGGGTCACGGCCCCCTGAACCCATCCCCCATCTTGAACCGTGAGCTCCACCCTCACTGCCTCGTCCAGGACGGACCAAGTGGTGGAGTCTGATAAGGAATCTCCCTCCTTGTCTGTTAAAAGGAGCGGAGAAACTCGGGAGCTGAGATGTGGGTCGAACCAGGTTTTCCACTCAAAGGGAAGAGATTCGTGTGGAACTTGGAAGCCAAACACTCTCCGGGGAAGTGGGTGACTGACCAAATCATTTGTCAGAAAATTCCATGTGAATGTCTGTGAGGACATTCTGCCACTTGGTTGGGCCTTTCCTGGCCCCGGGGATGGCTGGCGCTGCGCCTACAGCGTGACCCTCAAGCCTGACCCCACCGGCCGCTACCAGCTCCGGTCTGGGGAAGGGCCGTCTGGTCATTGTCACCGAGCTGTGACTTCCTCCGTGGGAGGAGCTTTGTTCCCAAGCAGACACCTGATGTGCTGGGAGAACGTCTAGCCGAGCAGCCCTGTCTCTCAGGGCCCGTGTTCTGTGGATGTCCGGCCAGTGGGGACCCCAGTATGACCAGGTGAGAAGAACAAATGGGGTGGGGGGCTCCCCACGGCATCGGCAGCCTGGAGTGGCCCGTGAGCCTGTGGCGCTACTGTTTTGAGCGCGGCGCGCTTGACCTCCCGGCTGAAATGCTTCCATATGTCACCGCGTCACGCTCGATATTCAGGATGGATGCTGATTTGGAGGCCACTCCCCCAGACCCTAATATGCTGGGTGAAAGTTTCAATTTGGAAAAGAGGATTTTTTTTTTTTCTCTGCATGAGTCACTTTCTCAGGGCGCGGGGAGATGGCCCAGGAGCCCTTATCTGCAAGCTCCATGTACTTAACGCTTATTAAAATCAATACCGTCCATTAGCCGGCCACGTTTCCATTTTTAATCATCTATTGATATACGGCCTGTGCTTTTATAGGACTAAACAAATTTCCGCTCTCTGTGCCCCTTTGTAGCCTGGGGGCAGGCGGGTGCGCGCGGCCGCGGGACGTAAATGTTTATTTACTGCCTGCTTCCTGATTGAGAACATGCCTGGTCCACGGGCTTCAGATGGCTTTTACACGGGAGACTGACGGCCACTTCCTGTTTTCCAGACACAGCACACCGTTTTTAAGGGGCGTAATGAATGCGAGGTATTGTGGGCGTAATCGCCGGGCCGTGCCCAGCCCTATCTGGGAGGCAGCGCGGGCCCTGCAGGGTTTATTATTTATTTATGCTTTCGCCGGTTTCTGGGGGGCAGGGGGAGCCCGTCACAGCTGGGGCTGCGGCCGCCACTCTGTCCCGGCTTCCACACGTTCCTGTCTTGAGGGCATTTGTCTGGGAAAGGGAGGGAGGACCCGGGTGACCTCGGGGAAGGTTTTCATACCCAGGGATCCTTCTAGAATAAGGGACCAAGCGGTGAGCTCCTGATCCTCGCCCCCTCCCCGCCTTCCTGGAGGCCCGGGGCCTCACCTGTCCCTTCCCACACTGGCTCTGGCCCTGGTCCTGGCCCCACCAACTGACTTCTCTGAGCTTCCTTAGAGCCAACTGTTTACAAACATCTTCAGAGCCAGCTCTCTGCTTGGGACAGGGGAGTCCGAGACCAGCAGAGCCCGCTCTGGCCCCTCACCGCTCTGGTGTAGACGGGGCTCCAAATGTCCAGAGAAGGGCTCAGCGTGTGGAGGCTGCGGAGGAGCCCCGGCCGTGGGGAGGGTGTCTGGGAGCCCAGACAGAGGCTGCTGCCATCCTGGACTTGGTCACAACAGCCGACAGCCCATTGTCAGTGCACAGGGGGCTCTGGCTGTGGATCCAGAGGGTGGGGGTCGCCCTGTCCACCACTGGCCTGCCCATCTGGATCCTTCCCGCCGCAAATCTTGCTTGTCTGGAAGTTCTCTGGCAGGAATTGGTCTCAGATCCGAGGCTGCTTGCCTCCAGCTGCCCCCCAGGGAGCCCACGGTTTCCCACTCATTCCCACCAGCTTCTGAGGCCGGTGCAGTGGCCTGGCCACGTGCTCCCAGGGCCAGGAAGGACGGCTCGGGATCGGGGGCTCGGAAGACGAATGTCAGGGTCAGGAGGGATGTGCATCTTGGCAGTCAGGCCTTGGCTCTGGAATGAGTGACTCTTCCTGCAGCCGCCCCTGTGTGTGACCCACCCGGGGCAAGCTGGGAGTCAGGGCAGAGCTGGCACTCTGTGGGCACGGTCAGTGCGCTGAGGGGTTCAGGCGCTGGAGATGGGACATCACAGTCCTCAGCCACCGCGTCCTACACTGTGCTGGGAAGACCCCAGCCGTTTGGGGGCAGTCCAGCGGCCCCTGGGGGTAAGGCACGGGTGGCCCAGTTCTTCTGCAGAATCGGCTTCGTTTCTGCCTTTTAAAATTTATCTTTACACTGTTTGATGGTTTGTGTGAAAACAGAGTCCTCCTGCTAAAGCACGCTGGAAGCCATTTGTCTATGCAGATGTCTGTCACACATGGGGACCCTGAGCTCAGGAGGCCCGAGGCTCAGGTGGGATCACGTTGCCGAGGGGCCAGGAGCCCCGGCTGCAGTCTGGGGTCTGCGCCTGCATCCTGTGCCTGGCTGAGGGTGCCAGGAGGGGTGCGGTCTTCGAGCAGGGGTTGCTCTCTGCACCCACGGGAATGGGCAGACGGACCCATGGCACACCCCCGGCCCCCCCCGGCCCACGACACCAGGCCCCGGCCAGCCAGGGCTGCGGGCTGGGCGTGCATCTGTGATCCGTGGCTTCATAAAACGCCAACTAATGAGAGTCACACACGGCAGAGGGAGAGGACCGCCCTCACGTGGGGCTGCGTCTCGGAGAAATGTGCTTGTTAAAACCTGTAATGAGAGACATAACAAATCCCCAATATTGGGCAAAGCTGTCGTTAAATCCCTTAATGATAGCGGTATTTTCTCTGGTGCACCGCACAGGTCTTCATAAACCCCTTTGGTGTAGAGGGGGACCCCGGGGGAGGGAGGGGGCAGGGCCTTTCCTGGAGGCCGAGGCCTGGGATTGCTCCCCACACCTCTGCTCCTTCTCCGAGGTGGCCGTGCCGGTGCGTCGCCGCCTGGCCTGGCCTGGAGGCTGGGTCCACGCTGGGCCGGCAGATGCGCACCCCGTGGTCCGCTGGGCTGCCCTCGGGTGGCTGCCCAGTTATGGACTCCACCTGGCTCCAGAGCTGTTTGTGGGGGCTGGGGGTGGAAGGCGTGAGGTGGGAGGCAGGAGGCTCTCAGCCAGGCTCCTGGCCTGGGGCTTCAGGGTGTGACCTTGACCTCTCCTGGCATCCCTTCCCATCTGGTGACAGGCCCTAGAAGCCCAGTGAAGAGAGAGGAGGGGGAGGGGAGGAGGGGGAAGGGAAGAAGGGGGAGGGGGAAGGGGGAGAAGGAGGGAACAGAAGGAGGGGGAAGGGAAGGAGGGGAGGGAGGAGGGGGAGAAGGAGGGAGGAGGGGGAGGGGAAGATGAAGGGGAAGGAGAGGGGAGAGAGGGAGGGGAGCAGGAGGGAGTGGGAGGAGGGGGGAGGGGAGGGGGAGGAGGGGAAGGAGGAGGAGGGGAACGTCTGCCCCAGGCCCCCTCCTCCCAGGCACAGCCTTGACCTGAGCGGCGCCCGGGCTTTCCCAGGCCTGGCGGGTCCTGGGGCCGGAGACCCGGGTGGAGACGTGGTCCCGCTGCCCGAGCGGAGTTGGAGCCGCCGAGTCGGAGCCGCACCGGGAGTCAGAATGGTGCTGGCACCCTCCGCCGCCTGGACCAGCAACGCCAGTTTGGCTTGGAATCTGTCGCAATCAATCACAAGGGTCCTAATTAAGGCCCTCCGAGCCTCAGTTTCCCCATCTCCCGGCGGGGCCTTTCCAAGCAGAGACAGCAGCAGGGGTAGGACTGGCCGGGCCCCAAGCCCTCTTGGGGGTAAAACTCCTGCCCTTTTGACCTTAACTCCCTGAGGACAAGGCAGGGGCTCCCGAGGACCCCGCCAGAAGCAGTCTGCCGGTGAGTCCCCGCACCCCGGGTGGCCCTGAGCCCCGGCAGTTCAAGGCTCGGGGGCAACTGCAGCAGCTCCTCGCCGGGAGGTGGCGTGGCCGCAGCGGGGCTGGTGGGGCTGCCGGCTGAACCCTGCTGTGCCCTCGGCTGGACGACCCTGAGTGAGCCCCCTCCTGGCTCTGGCTCCAGGGTTCCTGTGAGTAGGAAGGCCCCACATGGTGGGCGCTGAGCTTCCCCCGTCCCCTCGGGGTCCCTGCGCCCGGCTCTCGCGGCTGTGTGAGGCCCCAGGGACGCGCCTCAGCCCTTCCTGTCCATCAGACCGGGCCCCAGTCCCTAGGGCTCGGGCCTCCCCACCTCAGGATGCCAATTCTGTCCCAATCCCGTCTGGTGAGGCCACGCCCCCATGCACTTGGACACACACACACACACACACACACACCTGCACCTACTCCTGTCTCTGAAGCCCTGTGTTTCACAGCCTGGCAGCCAGAGGCTTCAGTAGGGCTGGTTTGGAGGGGCTCTGAGGGGTGGGAGTTGGGGGTCCCACGTCAGGCTGGACCCAGAGCATCCGTCTCTCCTGCCACGCACGGGAGACAGAACTTGACTTTGGAGGGTAGTGGCCACCTCTGCGTGTGGCTGGGAAAGAGCTACCTGGGCCCCCCTCCTTCTTGGGGAGGATATGTCTGGGGGTCCCAGCCACCAGACGTCTCTGCCTTCCCTCCTGTGTGAGGCCCAGCGCTGAGGGGCTGGGGGCCTGGAAAGGAGCACTCACACCCTCATCCCCATGGCTGCGAGCCTCCATCGGCACTTTCTCATCCTTCAGACCCCCGGAAATGAAGGCCTCCCCGGACACCCCAAAGACTCAGCACAGAAGCTCATGGGTGTCCCAACAGGAAGGGGGTCTCTCCTGGGACTGGCAGGGGACCCGGCCCCCGTGGCTGGTGCTGGGTGGGGTTGGAGTCATGGATTCCTGGGCTCCTGACCTCCTGTCTGGGTGAACGCAGTGCTGTCCATGGTCCCACAGGGTGGGCTCCCCTACACATCTGGGGGCTGAGCCCCAGTGAGGGGAAAGTCAGAGCCGGCTCCGTGCCCCATCCCTCCCCCGAGGGTTTGCTCAGCTCTCTTACCTGTAAAGCAAGCATGCAAATTTAGCGGGGCCTCGATCGACCCAGTGGGCAGGTGGGTTCGCAGGTGGGGTCGGCAGCGGTGCTGTGCAGGCCCTCATTCAGGACGCGCTCTCACCAGAAGCAGTGCTTTGTGGCCGCCTTTCCCAGTGGCGCTCAGCATCTGTGGCCTCCATCCTTCCGGAAGGACCAACCCGAGC
Source organism: Proteles cristata cristata (assembly GCA_017311185.1). NCBI lineage: Eukaryota > Metazoa > Chordata > Mammalia > Carnivora > Hyaenidae > Proteles > Proteles cristata. The sequence continues at coordinate 149,073 of JAESUZ010000389.1, read as the reverse complement.
CACGCCAACACCAGACCCCGAGGGAAGGGGGAAAGAGGCCACTCCGCTGGCCGGGAGGAGGGTGAGCCGGAGTGGGGGCCCTGGGGCCCGGCTGACACAGTACACACAGCCTTCGCCGGCCTCCCTGCCGGGCAGTGGTTACCAGGCCGATGGGGGACTCAGGTGTGGGGAGTTTAATCGTCTGTGACCCGCCGTCCTCTCTTGCCCGGGTGTTAATGGCCAAATGTTTTGCAAGTAAATTACCAGAAACAGCTATTCCTGAGGGGAGGCCGAGGCTTGTGGGAAAGTGTCAGGACGCCAGACAAATGGCCAGCGTCGGCCTCCACGCAGCCACCCCAGCCCGGCAGAGGGCTTGGGGGGGACCCCTCCAGACGGGCGCCCCTGGGAGCTGCTCCCTTGAGGGAGGGACCGTAGGAGGCAGCCTGAGGGCCAACGGAGCTCTCTGGAACGCCTCCCTCATCGACAGCTTCCTCCAGGGCTGGTCCAGGCACGGCCGGGACAGTGCGGGGTGTGTGGGGTCCGGACTGCACGGAGAGCCCGTGTGTCCCCCTCCTCATCCCCTGCAGGGAGGGGGCTGTTCTCCCATGCTGTCCTTGGAGGTGGTGGACAGAGCTCTGTCCCCAGCTGGAGAGGAAGACGCCACGGGGCCCGGGCTGTCAGCAGGGGTGGCAATGACACGCGGCACCAGCCAGGGCCCCGCGCAGAGGCTCCTGGTGGGGCACGGAGCCCAGTGCCAAGCTGGCACGGCCAATACAGCTCACCGGATCCCAGGCACCGTGACCCTGGGCATGGCCGTCGGGCAGACCTCGTGAGCCGCCCCCGCGGTACCGTGAACAGAATGGTAATGGCCCCAGGCTAGGATGCAGTTGTCGAAGGGCAGCCCCTCCCAGTTATCCATCCCAGCTCTACCATTTAAGACCCCGGCTGCCCCAACACGGCCCTCAGCTGACCAGTGACCTGACCCCAGGTGCGGGGTGTGACCGGCCATGGAGGGGGCTCAGGCCAGGCTCTGCAGACTCAGGTCCCCGTTTCTGAGCAGCGTCAGCGCCCAGCCGGCACTTGGTCCTGTGCCCTCAGGGACACGGGAAGGCACCCTCCTGGAAGTTAAGTGGGTCCAAACGAAATACGATGGAAACACCTCCCATGGCGCCCTCCCAGGGTGTGTGCTGAGCGCAGAGCCAGGTGTGGGTCCCCAGCGCTTCGGGCCCTGCAGCTCCCACACGGCTCCCGAGGGCCTGGGTGGCGGGCGCTGCCTCTGCGCTTCGGGGAACCAGTGTGGGGCGCCGGGACTCACCAGGCATTGCCCAGCCTCCTGGAGGGGGGCGCGGCCCTCTGTGTGCCCGGAGGAGGGCCTGGCGGTGTGGACAGACCGGCGGGTGAGCCGCCCTTGGCGCAGACCCTTTGCCCTCCTCGACGGGCTCGGCCTGCGTCTTTAAGACGCTAATGGGCCCTCTTAAAAAAAAATGACAGTTTGCTTGCTCACTAACAGGTTCTCGTCTGACATCAGCAGGGAATCAAAGATATTTTATTATTTGGAAACCCCATATAGGGAAAGCAGCCTTGGAAGTCTGTCATTGCTCCAAAACCCACACCTCCCCTGGGAGTTAATTATTTTCTTAAAATGCAACTTGTACTGTTAGTTTAAAACATTCCAACTGTGTTCACACTCTTTAAATCTTCAGTAAACCTTAGAGTTTAAATCACTTGCAGATAAGAGTAATTCTATTAGGGAGGGAGGGGCCCGCACTCAGAGGAGGTGAAATCAAATGGAATAAAAAGGCCATTGACTGTGGGCTCCTTGGCCACCTCCCGCCCTCGCCCCTCGGGACGGGCTGGCCACGGACCACAGCCCGCGGGGTCCCGGCTGCCAGGTGCCCTGGCCGCAGCGGCCCACCTTCCCTCTCGGAGGCCCAGACACGGGTCCCGGAGGCTGGGCCAAGGTCCGCTGCACAGCGGCGGAGGTGGGGCGGATTTGGGGGTGACCTGGGATGCTTGCTTTCGCGGGGAGGAGCCTCTGGGTCTCGGGGCAGGAAGGCTCCGAGGGCCTGGACGCCCACCTGAGCTGGTGTGGGGCCGGCGATCTGGGCAGCTCCGGGGGTCTGCTACAGCTCCCCTGTTCTCATCCCCCACCCCTCAGGTCAGACGGTGCCTCCACAGCCCCCAGGGCTGAGCAGAGCCCATTTGGATTATCAGCCGGGGGGCTGGTCTTCCATCCGAAGCGCATCTCTTAAGTCAGAAAATCAGATGCTAACAAACACAGAAGCCAGCCTGCTGGACTGGCTGCTTCTATGTGCTCTGGAAGGTTCTGGGCTTCCAAAGGGCTAGAGCGCCCCTGAGCTCTCAGAGTCTGCCCCGGGCCCCGCCCCTCTTAGGGCCCGCTGCGGCTCTCGGGGTGACACCCAGCACCCAGGCTCTCTGCTTGGCCGCAGGCGGGGTCTCCTAGCCCTGGCCCCTCCGGCTTTGTTCACGGTGGCTGCCTGGCTTGGAACATGCCGCCTGGCTGGACGGCGCTCACCGCAGGGACGGCCAAGCCACCAACCCTTCCTGGCCTCCTTTCTGCTCTGCCAGACCCCGCCCCAGGTGCGCGCGGGGCCCCAGGTGCGCGTGGGGCCCCAGGTCCACGCAGGGTGCCTCTTCCTCCCGAGCCCTCTGGGCCTGTCCGTCGCAGCTCTGGCCACACTGGACCAGGGCCGCCAGGCCACCGGTCACCTCCCTGCTGGACTGAGACCCCACCCCGGGCAGCCAAGTTGCCCCTGGGTCCCTAGTGGAAGAAGAGGGGACGGTGGGCTGGGTGGTGGAGACACGTGGCCTCCCACACGTTCTTGAGTCCTCTCGTGCTGGGCAGGGAGGGCAGGGGCCCAGCCTAGGAACGGACCGAGTGGCCTACAGGCTCCGGAATGCTGAAGGGGCTGAGCGCCTCGGGAGGTGGAACCCCCCGCTGCATAGCTGTCCCAGCCGGTTGTGGGGGGCAGCTCGGGTGGGAGGCAGGGGCCCCGAGACCTGGGCTGGGCGCGTGGACAGCGTGTTGAGTGCCTGAGTGTGAGTCTGCAGATGTGTGTATGGGGCCTGGTCCCCGAGGGTGTCTGGGAGGAGAGACGGCTGTGTGGGCTGATCCCGCCCTCCCTGGGGGCCCGGCCCCCTCGCCCCCCCGCCCCCCCATGCCGACACGCCAGCCCCAGGACGGGTTTCCTGGTCCCAGGCCCATCAGCCGCCTGGCGGCCCGCCTGCCTTGCAAACGCCTCACGCCCCATTTCTAGCAGCCTCGCAGCTTCCTCGGTGGGGCGGGACGCACGGGTGCCCGCTGTGTCTGGTCGGGTCGCCCTTTCCTCCCCGGTCGTTTATGGGTGTCCCCTGCTGTCTGCTCCCCATCAGCACGACCCGCTGGACTCTGCAGAAGGAAGGTCAAGCCAGGCAGAATTCTGACACGCCCGAGAGCGAGCTCCAGGGCGGGCCGGGGCGGTGCGCTGGCCCAGCCGCGACGGCCATCCCTGCACCGCAGAGGCGCCGGCCCACTGGGCTCAGTCCACCGGGCCCAGGGGCCGCTCACATCGGCCGCTGTGGACACCACCTCCCCGCCTCCCCGGGGACTCTCCGGTCTCAGGGAGGAGGCGCTGGGCACTGTCGGACACACCGCCCGGCCTCCACCACGTCCGGCCTGTGTCTTCGGGCCACGTGGCCTCCAGCCGGGGGCTAGTCCCCCAGATTCTCCCGGGGAGAGGAGCTCGTGCTGGCCACGAAGTGCCCGCGCCCCCTCCCTGGGACTGTGCCCCGGATGCAGGGGAGGCGGAGCCCTGCAGAGCGAGCATCCTCCTGGGACGGGGCTGTGCATGGTGAGTGGGGGGCAGGGCTGTGCGCGGTGCGTGGGGGGTTGGCCTGACGGCTTGTAGTGAGCCCCAGGGGGAGGGGCCAGGGCTGTGTGCGGGGAGCCTCCGGCAGCCCCTCTGAGGGCCCTGCACGCTCGGCCTGCTCCCGCTCCTACCAAATAGCATTTTGATGAGTTAAGTGTGAGAGAATTAAAAACAACCCGATTAAATTTCCTTTATAAATACACGTGGGTTTGGAAATCAAGGGAGACGCAGCTTCGGGCTAATAAACCTGCGTACGTTCTCCGCGCCCGTGTTGGGGGATGGCGTCTGGCAGGCCCTGGAGCCCTGTGCCCCCGGCCACGAGTCTGGGGCCTGAGACCTCCAGCTCCCTGGCCTGGTGTGGGCATAGGGCAGACCTGTGGCCACGGACAGCCAGTGCTGTGACCATCCCTGCTGCTCAAGAGAGTAAACTGAGGCAGGCAGCGTGGACCCGTCTGGCTAAGGGGCGTGGCACCAGGGACAGCCTAGGCCCTGGGCGGCAGGGCCCGTCCCCGTATTCAAGGCATCACAGGGATGGGTGTGCGAGGAGCCCCCGCCCTGAGGAGGGAGCGAGGGGAGAGGGGGCGCCAGGCAAATGGTGGCAGGGGCGGGTCCGTGGTGGTGGAACGTTTGAGGTCATTGGAAAGGCAAACAGAATCATTAACAGCTTCCCAAAATAACGCGTAAGAGTGAGATTCCCAAGCGCGGAGCTTGGAGGAGGGGCGCACCTGTAGCAGTGCGCAGCAGGGGTGAGGCTGGCTGGGGGCGGGCAGGCTGTGTCCTGGGCCCTGCAGAGCACGGTGAGTCCTCAGCCTGCCCGGGCTTCATCCTGCAAGGTGGCCCCGCAGAAGATCCGTGGAGGATGTGTGCTCATTCGTCTGCTCGGGCATTGCAGGTGTTTACCGGCCACGTGCAATCACAGGGCAGGCACTGTCCCAGCCTCTTTTTTTTAAGTTTGTTTGTTTGTTTGTTTATTTAGAGAGAATCCCAAGCAGGCTCCGTGCTGTTGGTGCAGAAGCCAACAGGGAGCTTGATCTCACGAACCCGAAAGATCACAACCTGAGCCAGGATCAAGAGTCAGGTTCTCACCGCCTAGGCCACCCGGTGCCCCACCCTGTGTACTTTTAAAGCAGCGCCATCGGGGTACAGGGAATACAGGGAACTGCTCCGTTTAAATCGTGCGGTGTGATCTGTGTTCACACACGTGACGGAGATGGTGAGTGTGTCCATTGCCCTCCACGCCCCCCTGTGCCCTGGCGACCACGCCGTCCTGCCAGGCCACGGAGCGTGGCTCGTGTGGCAGTGTGCACGGGCCCTTCCGAGCCTCGCCTGCTGCTGTGTCCCTGCTGTTCCGGGCCGTGCCGGCCGGTGCCACAGCCTCTCATCTTCTCCGCGTCTGAGGAGGTCTGTGTTCCACGTCACCATTTGAAACACCTTTCACGGGGTAGAGCTTCTGCCTTCACAGGGCCTAAAACATTTTTAACATTTTTCTTGCAGGACTTTACCCTTCTCGCCTGCATTGTTCCCAACGCGCACTCCGCTGTCATCCCCGTTTCTGTGTGTTTCCCGTGCGCCACGTGGCTGCTGCGTGGCGTCTCTGTGCCGCTGTCTGGCCGACCTGGCGGGGAACATAGTCTCTTTACGTGTGTTCTCTTACTGAGCTTTGCAGCCCCCTTTCAGATAAAAACTAAGTAAATGCCGGTGCAGGGGCGTGAGGTGGCTCTTCTGGGGTCGCTGGGCAGCACACAGAACCTGGGTCACATCCTCCGGCCTCCAGCGCCTGAGCCCCCGGGCGCCCTGATCCCACAGGTGCGGGCTGACACCCGGGGCTGGAGGGAAGAGCCCCCGGGAGCCTCCAGGTCCTCCCATGTCGGGGAGGCGAGGCCCTGGAGCAGCGGCCCCGAGGCCCCGTGGCCCTGCAGGGCGGCAGATACTGTGCGGACGCTCGTTAGTGTTTATGACGATGTTTTCTTTCCTCCAAGCCTTCCTCTCTGCCACCTGGTCACACCGAATCAGGCAGAAGCGCTGGCTCACTGCCACGCTGCTCGCTCTGGGGGACCGGCGTGGCCCAGTGGCCCCTGCTGGCCCACAAGGCCATGCAGACTGCCCTCCTCGGCCCCGTCCCGGCCTCCCTCCGGAGGGCCGGTGAGCAGAGAGGTGAGTCGACAGGGGTCCCGACAGCGCCGGACATGGGCGTCCGGCCCTGTGGCCAGGCATGTCCAGCTCTGCCCTGTGGCCCGGGCTCCTGGCCGAGGGCTTGGCTCCCCTCCACCCCTGCCCTGGAGCAGGTGCGAGGCAGGGCTGACCTGGATGCTGTGGGGTGTGGGTGGAGCCAGGTGCTCTGGGCAGGTCAGCCCCAATCTGGGGGACTCATGGGGTCCCAGCCCAGAGGACTGCCCCGGGGGGCCTGGGGGAGACCCTGCAGAGAGGAGGCCACGAGGAGGCACAGCCCCGAGGCCGGCAGAGCCCTGGCCTCGTCATGTTCTCCGTCACCGGCCTGTCACCCGCCTCGGCTGGCAGCCCCCGGTCCACAGAGAGCCTGCCCCTGCGCCCCTCAAGCGGCAGCCTCCTTGCGAGCGCCTGAGAAGCCTTGTCTTTGGGCTGAATTGCCTTGATTCTCCCCCGTCTGCTGGGCCCGCTCCAGGGCGGTGAGCACACGAGTGAAGAGGCAGCTTTGTTTCATTAATTTTGCCCGTTGGAAAACTCCGGTATTAATATTTATGAGAAATGACCTAATATCCACGCCGCCTGCCGTGTGTTTGCTTAACATATTTAACGTGATTTGGGGGCTCTTGTTTATTTTTTAACTGCCTCGGTGAGGGGGCCTGACCTGTGTCTTCTCACCGTGGAGAAGAGGTGATGTGCTTCCCGTGGCCTCCAAAGGTCATGCTCCTGATGGCGTGGGGAAGGCGCCTGGGACCCTGCACTCGGCCCGGCCCTCGAGAGGGGGTCCTGCGGGAGCCGCGGCGTGGGGCGGGGGTCCCGACCTGAGCTCTGCAGACGTGGGCCGTCCCGGTCCGGGCCTGGCAGACTAGGGCAGAAGGCAAGGGTATTTCTCCAGGAAAAGCAGAAAAAACATTTAAACGGTTTCTGAAAATAGCTCCTTAGGCAGTTAGAAGACAGCAATTTAAGTAAGTGCTTTCTCCCAGTTTCTCCTGAACATAAAGGTAATTGTTTTTGCCCTGGAATAGATGGCTGGTTTTACTATAAATTGATTCTTTTCTTTAACATCCCTTTGTGCACTGCATTAGCTAATGTGGTGTGGCAGGCCGGCCCCTCGGGGTGGCAGGGACGCGGGTGCCCCGGCCTGGGCCTCCCGACCCGACACCAAGAAGGATGTGTTCTGGGCAGAGACCCGGCCCCGGGCGGCCAGAGACACGCTCGCTGGCACCCCGGCCCTGCCGTCCCGCCCCCTGAGCCCCGTCACCGGGTAAGGGAGGGGTGAGCACAAGAGCCGTTTCTGGCCCAAGTTGTCGTAAGTGTTAGAAACGGTGCCTAGTCCCCTCTGGCCCGGCCGCAGGGTGGTCGGGCCCTCTTCCGGGTGGCCGTGGGGCCTCGGGTCCCGTCTCTTCCATGTTGCTCGGAGCCTCCAGAAGCTGAGCCCAGGGGCTCCGGCACCGGGGTCTCCGTCCTCCCCCGTGAGCCTGGCATGGGACACATCAAAGCCAGCCTGTTGCCTCAAGGTGGGTCTGGACAGGGAGGGGCCCGTGCCCGGCCCAGGGGTCACCACGTAGGCGATTATGCCCACCCAATAAGGAATAAAAGGGGACGGCCCAAGCGACCACGCCTCCCTGCCACAAGGCGCCCCTTTCCTGGGCATGACAGGCACCCCCCCCACCGGGGCACAGAAATGACGTGGGAGGGGCAGGGGGAGGGTGTCCCGGTGCAGCTGCCCGCTGGGGGGCAGGGAGCCAGGGGCGGGATGTCCACGTGACCTGGACAGCCAGCGCAGGAGACCGGGCACACCCGGTGGTCACTCCCTGGGGGGTGGACGCCGGCTCCCCATTTTGCAGCCTCAGCACGGAGGCTTGGAGCACTTTCAGAGCCAGAGCCCACGGCTTCCTGGGCCCTCAGCGCCTCTCAAGTGCACCTGCTCGTGGTACAGCCTCAGACACCAGACGGAAGTGCGGCCCCCGGTCCCGGGTGTGGGTCAGCCGCCCGCACTGTCCACTCCCGACCCAGCCGCCCCGCCTCCCCACTGTCTGTCGTCTTGGGACACCGGCCCCCCCCAGGGAGCCAGCACGGCAGGGTGGGCCGTGAGGACCTGCAAGGAGGGGGGCCGGGGGCCCGGCCGGGGGCCCGGCGTGGGTGCGGGAATCGCTGCCCGAGGAGCGGAGATGCGGCTCCCAGCCCTGGTGCAGCTGCCCTATCAGCCCAACGCTTCCCAACATGCTTCTCGAGTTACGCGCCGCAGGGATGATGTCATAGCGGCTGCCAGCCTGAGCCGGAGAAGAAAGAGGCCCCTCTTTTTCAAACCAAGGGCCAGGACCGGCCAGACCTGAAGTGCCTCAGAATCCTCCTTCTTGGCTTCAAGGGGACGGCTAATGCTGGGGGCTTGGCTTCAGGTCAGGGAAGCAGTGCACGCTCCCGGCAGAGGATCTGGAGGGTCCAAGAGAGCAAGAGGAAGAAATAAAATATCTAGAATCTCACTCCATTACATTGCATTCTAGTGTTTTCCATCACATGGCTCTACTTACCTACCTGCCTACCTACTACTCATCGATCCACGCATCTCTCTGTGTATCCACCCCTTTATGTATCCACCAACCCATCCATCTATCCACCCACACAGACATACATTGGCCCATCCATCCATCCATCCATCCATCCATCCATCCATCCATCTATCCATCCATCCATCCACACACACATTAATCCATCTATCCATCTAACCATACATCTATCCGTCCATCCATCATCCACGCATTCATATTTTCTTTCATCCATCCATTTATCCATCTGTCATCTTTCCAAACATCCTTTCTTCTTGATGATGCCCCTCAGTTTGCCCAAACATACTTCCTAGATTCAACTATGAAGGAAAAACAGGTCGTAAAATAGTGTGCTGGTCACAGGAGGTATGGGGGTGGGAGGGAGTGGTGACCGTGTGGTACCTTGTTCTGTGCCTGTGAGGACGGTGTGCGTGTGTGTGTGTATGTGTGTGTGTGTGTGTGTGAGCGCGTGAACATGAGTTTGTGTGCCCCCGCAGGGAGGGAGGGGCCGGAGGATGCAGCCCTACCGTCAGCCTGGGCGTCCCTCCTTCAGGCCCCGGGGAGCTGCCCCACACCCCGCTCTGGCCACCTTGTTTGGGCCGGGGGCACATCCCAAGTCAAGATGGATGAGCATGTCTTTGCTTGTCATGCAGCCGGCCGTGCGTGTCAGAGCCCGCTCTCCCACACATGGTCCACGTTAGCTGCCTCCCCTGACTTGTGTCCATCGAGCGCCTGGCCCTGGTGGTCAGTCCCCGCCCCGCCCCCCCCCCAGCCTACCTCCACTTCTAATTGGGCCGCAAAGCCGTTTAATGGTGTCTGCGAGGCTGCAGGGCTGCTCCGGGCAGAACAATGCGCTATTCATGTCCAAACAGAACACTAGTGATCGGGCTAATATCTTTAAGCTAAAAAGCAAGGCTTAATTGCAACAGATGCTGCAAATTCCAGTGCAAAAGGCCAGCTCCTATGTGATCTAAACCAGGTATGTGCCAGGGGTTCATTTTAATAGTGGCTTTTATTTTTTTTATTGGCATATGCAAAAGTCGCTCACGTTCTGCACACAGGCCAGCAACAGTCTCAGAAAACCTCCCCAGGTAAGAGCCCCGCAGACCTTGGCTGCTATTGTGTGGGTTACGGGAGACCCCCTACCGTTTGGCCAGCTGTGTCCTGGTGGCCCCTGGCCTCTCCTCTTCCCTGGGCCAAGATTTTGGGTCTTTCTAGATCACTGCAGCCACGGGGGTTAGTCTTCAGTCTTTGTGTCTCTGTCAAACTTGCTTAGAGGCTGCGGGTCCTCGCAGATACGGTCCCCTTTGCTAGTCAGCCTCCTCCCCTCCCAGCATCCACTGGGCTCCTTCCCGCCGATGCGCTCCTGACCTGCAAACACCTGGCTTCACTCTAAAGCTGTCGCTGTTGGACAGGGTGCTCCTGGTTTTAATATCTTAGCTGAATCTTCCAACCAAGAAGGAGAGTTCTGGAAGCCAGGGGCTGCTTGTGGTTTATACACAGCTTCTAGGACCTTGCTGAGTAGAATGGGCTTCAGTTTTCATGACTTCCACTTTTTTCAGAGAAAGATGCAAATCCCACAGCTCCCAGCTCTCCCTGGGACTTGGGAAACCCTGTGTCCTTGCTGTTCGGAAAGGGCCCTTGCCCCGCGTGCCCCCTCCTGTCCAGGGTGGACTCAGATATTCCTAACAGTGAGCCCGAGACGGAGGCCCTGGAGGCTTGATCGCTTCTGCTCAGACAACTGAAGCTGCCACCTCCTGACCCACTTAGCGAGGTCTGGAAACTGCCTTCGGTTCCTGAGAATGTGCTTTCTGTTGTAAAAGCTAAAACAAGTGTGGCTTCCTGGCCAGCGAGGACCTGCTAGTGCATTCACGGTGCCCCTGAGATCCTCAAGGGAGTTCTTGGTGGGATTTTTCTGAACAAATACACCAGGAGGAAACCTTGGCTTTAGGTAGAGTCGAAAGTGGCAGAGACTGTAATCAATTTCTTCCAATTTACTCATCTATTTACCATTTACTTACCCATTCATCCATCTGCCCTTCTATCCAGCCATCCATCTATTCACCCAATCATTCATCTCTTCACCTGCCCACCCATCCACTTATCCATCCACCCATCTACCTATCTATTTATCCATCTATCCATCCATCCACTTATCTACCCATCCACTCATCTATCCATCGATTCATCCACTCATCTGTCCATCCATGCATCCATCCACGCATCCATCCACTTATCCATCTATATGTCCCCCGCCCACCAATCCATCTGTCCCCCACCCACCAATCCAACAAGTACTTGGCCCCTACCATCCATCTATCCATCCAAGAATACTTGGCCCCTACTAAGTGTTCAGCTGATGCATGAATTCCCTCCTGGTGTGTATGGGATACACCAGTCTCTCCCGGGCTCCGGGTTAGGCCATGAGGCTTGCACCACTGGCTGGTGGTTCAGTGAAGGCCAGAAGAACCAGGAAGTCAGTGAATAAACTGCATGCGCGCAGAGGCCAGATGAAGAACAAGCCCTCTTTCTGGGACTGGGGCCGGGCACCTGGAGGCCCTTCCTGCAGGAAAGGCTCTCCTGTCCAACCCAAATCCCCTAAGAAATCCCTTTTCAGGCCCAGAATCTGGAAAACCTCCAGATAATTAGTGGGCAGGGAGGAGGGGGGCTTAACACTGAGGAAGTGAGAGTCAGGGACCATTAACTCGGGTGGCCCAGGATCCACGGCCTTCCTCTCCCTCCCTCTGTGGGGCCTCAGGCCGCAGAAATACAGGCCAAGTGGGGCGGTGGCCTGCTGGTGACCCCACCGGAGGCCCTGCTGTGGGAACCTGGGCCCAGCGTCCCATGAGCTTCGGACTCTCTTTTGAATGGTAGCAGAGCACCTGACCATGGTCACAACAGGGATGGTCGGTGGCAGCCACCACCGTGGCCCGGTGGCCCGACCCTCGGTCTGATTGAGATCTCAGCCCTTCAGGCCGTCGCCTCTGTGGCAGGGTGGGGGCCGTAGGAGTCGGCGGCCTGGGGACAGCCTCCCGGTGCGGGCACACGTTCCTGTGTGCTTCCTGTGCGGCGTCCTCCAGTGGGGACGGTGAGGGACTGGCGACGTCACAGGGACCAGGTTGCTGGGACCACAGCCCAGGCCTGTCCCCTCGGGACCCTTAGGAAGACACACCACACCGCACGCCCACGGCCGAGATGCGGGCGGATGGCACGGGGCCTCTCTCGGGAGAAGGGAGTCGGGCTTCGTTCCCGTTTCTGTTGGCTTCTTCACAGGGCTTTTCCGTCTGGAATCTTTGAGCGTAGAGGAAAGTACAGAGAACAAGAGGCAAGCACCCTGCTCACACTCACGCCCACCTCTGTCAGCCTGATCTCCTCGGACAGCCCTGGATTCTGTCTGTTCCCACCTGGAAGCTCTCAGATTGGTATTTATCATTGCCAGGCCTGGCTTGTACTCGTTCGCTGGGCGTTACACGTTCAGTCCCGCTTTGCACGTGGGCTGAACGGGCTGTAAAGGGTTTCTGTGTGATGTGCTGTTGCATGGAGCCGCTGTGGGGAGGCGCGAGGCTGCACCCCACGGTGCTCACGCGCTCTCCTGGTGACGACATTCGGGACCATTCCCACACGCGGTTCCTGCGTGCACACCAGTGAGCTCTTCTAGGGAAGGTGCCTCCTTGTGGGGCTGCTGGCAGAGGGTGTGTCTTTACCGACCAAACTCGACAAATGTCATGGGGGGGTGTCGCCCCAACTCAGGGGCCTCTGGCCCCAGCGCTGTGAGAGAGTCACCCACTCGGGCCTCAGACCCTGTGTGGCTGCGCAGCTGACATCTGTGGGGTGGCCCGTCATTCTTTCCTTAGTTATCATCCCTCCTGCCTGCTGACCCGGGGCCCCGACTTGTCGGGGGCTTTGTGTTTCTGCTTCTATAAGACACGTCTCAGCCTTCACTCATTTTCCTATTGGAATGTCTCATCTTTTCTGTTTATTCTTGATTTTTAATTTTTAAAATAATGTTTATTTTTGAGAGACAGAGATACAGAGTGTGAGCAGGGGAGGGGGAGAGAGAGACGGAGACACAGAATCTGACAGCACAGAGCCCGACGCGGGGGTAGAACCCATGAACGGCGATAATGACCTGAGCCGAAGTAGGACATTTGACCGGTTGAGCCACCAGGTGCCCCATTGTTAATTTTTAGATGAACATTTATTAAAAGACAGCATCATGTAGGAAAAATGAGAAATGTGTAAGGGTGTGATTGAATGAATTTTCAACGATTGGGCACACCCGTGCACTCGGCACCCAGATTGAGAAACAGAACATTCCAGAACCCCAAAAGACTCCTGGGTCCTGTCATGACCCCACCTTTGCACCGAAGGTAGTGACTGCCCTGACTTGCACTGCTGTGGACGTGTTGCTCTTCCTGAACTCTGCACGAGTAGAGTCACGTGGTGCTGCTCTGCTGGCTGTGTGGCCTCGTCTGCACCGTGGTTTGAGTGTGGGGTGCACGGTGTCATTGCCAAGATAACCCCGGTGCCTTTTTGTTAATAATCACTGGTGTCTTCTTGTTCCTTGGCAGCGCCCCCTTGTTTAAATGCCTGATAGATTTGTACATCTTAATGCTGATGGAGTCGAGTTGTTTCCAGTTTTATTTTGATTGAAGGTCATATCAACAATGTTGTAAATGCCTTTGACTTCCTTGGGTGCCATTTCTGTTGGGCGTCAGCACCTGGATCCGAGTGATGTTCTGATTGTAGCGGGGCCTCCAAACAGTCCATCACAGAGACTACTGCAGAGCCTCTGGCCGCACACAGGAGGGCCTGTCGTTCCCCATTCCTGCCAACGCATGGCTGGCTGAGGTGTGCGGTGGCGTTCACCATGGCCTTGACTTGCATTTCGCTGACGACGAAGAAGGCCAGGAGCTGTTCGTGTTGTCTGGCCCTGTGGTGTCCCTTCTGCATGTGGAGCCTGTTCACGACTTGTGCCCACCTTCCTGTAGGGTTGCCTGTTGTATGTCTCCTCTGCTTACGCTGGTTGTATCGCTGTAGGTGTGCTGTTCCACATGCTGACTTGCTCTTTGGTGTCATAACGGCATTTTGTACTGATTGAAATTCAGTTCTACGTAGTTCGGTTTATTACTCTCTTCCTTACGGTTAGTACTCTGAGTGCTGCTTAAAAGCCCGGCCTGCCCACGGTTGTGAACATCGGCCATGATACCGTCTGAAAGCTTTAACGTTGTTCCTTTTACATTTACAGCTATGCCCCACCTGGGTATGTTTTTTGCATGGTGTGAGGTAGGGGCCAATTTTCATTTTCTTCCACATGTGACTGTCCAGTTGACTCAGGACAACTAACAACGTCTTCCTCTCCCCACTCCTTTGTGCTGCTACTTTTGTCAGAAGCAACATATCCATATGATGCATCTGCTTCTAGACTCTTCTGCTCCATGAGTCTGTAAGGATGAGAATGACATTAGAATGGAGCTAGTCAGTTGTAAGCAGAGACAGAAAGTGTATTAGCCTCCTATGCTGCATAACAAATACCGCACATCCGGTGGCTTACATCACCCCCTGTTTTATTATCTCAGAGTTTCTGAGTCAGGAGTCTGGGTACAGCCTGGCTGTTCTCTGCTCAGAAACTCACACGACTTCAGCCAAGATGTCCCCTGGATTGCAGCTCTTCTGTTGGGGTTCTCTTTCGACCTCATGTGGCTGTTCTGGACGTTCTGCTGCTTTTGTGGCTTCTGCTCTACCCAGACATGTGGCTGTGCACTGAATCCTCTTGGACCAGACAGCTGGGGGCCACACCCTAGAGGCGATGAAGACAAAGTAGGTGGCTGGCTCCTCGGATAATCTCCTGAAAGGGGACTGCGATGCCAGCCAGATGGCCTCTCTCCACATGAGGGAGAATTAAATCTTACCTGTTTAAAACATCATATCCTTGACTTTTGTTTCATCAAATGCTTTCATTTTTAATTTTTTTTTTTAATTTCTAGGAGAGAGAGAGAGAGACAGCGTGAGCAGGGGAGGGTCAGAGAGAGAGGGAGTCACAGATTGAAACAGGCTCCAGGCTCCGAGCTGGCAGTCAGCACAGAGCCCGACGCGGGGCTCGACCCCACGAACCGCGAGATCATGACCTAAGCGAAAGTCGGACGCTTAACCGACTGAGTCCCCCAGGCGCCCCTCAAATGCTTTCATTTTTAAAAATTTGTATGATTTATTATTTTTTTGAGAGAGAGAGAGGAAACACAAGTGGGGGAGACGCAGAGAGGGCGACACAGAATCCGAGGAAGTTTCTAGGCTCTGAGCTGTCATCACAGAGCCCGACATGGAACTTGAACCTATGAACCATGAGATCATGACTTGAGCTGTAGTTGGATGTCATCCGACTGAGCCACCCAGGCTCCCCTGTGCTGTCAAATGTTTTCAAACCTAAGCTCAATTAATACTCATGGCAACTGATTTGAAATGGACTTTCTAATGTTAAACCAGCCTTGCATTCCTCCGATAAATCTACTTTGGTCATAATATTTTGGGGTTTGTTGCTATGCATGTTTCACATAGCTGGATTTAATTTTTAGATTAGTATTTATGATTTTTAAAAATCTATGATCATAAATGAAATTAGCCTTATAATTTCCCCTTTCTTGTGCTGTTCTTTCCCGATCTTGAATATCAAAGTGATTTTAGCTTCACTAAATGATTGATGAAGGGTGTTTCTTGTTTTTAGTTTCTGAAACAGCTAATTTATAGTTGTGATTTTATAATGATCAAATATTTTGGAGACTACCCTCTATAATTCGTGGATTCGGATGACATATTTTATGTGTATATTTTGAATTATCTTTAATGGGCAGAGATTTTTTTTCCAGATAGTTACATTTATTTTACTTATTTATTTATTTATTTTGCTTCTTTAAAAAAAAAAAACAGATTATGGGCTTCATTTGGATTTCCCCAGTTTTTCTGTTAAGGTACTTATGAGCCAGGATCCAGTCCCAGACTCCCCATCACACTGAGGTGGTGGTTTTGAGGGAAGGAACTCTATGTCTCCAGGGCTGTATGTCAAGAAGCCTGGGCCGGTTCTGCACCTTGTAACGGTGACCTTGACCTTCATCTTTGCAGTGAGGTGCTCTTTGTCAAGGTTTCCACTGCAAAATGATGATTTTCCCGTTGTATTTGAGGAAAAATACTTTGAGGCTACACAAATATTCCACTTCTCCTTAAACTTTTACCCACTAATTTTAACTTCCGTGGGTGCACCTTGCCTACAGCAGTTATTGCTACGGTTTTGTAGAGGGGATTTGAAAGTCTCGAGCCAGCCAGCCATTTTGCATGTATTAATTGAAATATTGCTGGAAGGAAGAGTTGCCCGTTTTCCCACGCTTACTTATTTATTAAAACATTTTATTTTTTTAATTTTTTTTTAAATGTTTTATTTATTTCTAGGAGAGAGAGAGACAGCGTGAGCAGGGGAGGGTCAGAGAGAGAGGGAGTCACAGACTGAAACAGGCTCCAGGCTCCAAGCTGGCAGTCAGCACAGAGCCCGACGCGGGGCTCGAACCCACGAACCGCGAGATCATGACCTAAGCGAAAGTCGGACGCTTAACCGACTGAGCCACCCAGGTACCCCAAGATTTTATTTTTTTAAGCAATGCCTACACCCAACTTGGAGCTTAAACCCCCAACCCCGAAATCAAGAGTTGCACGTTCTTCTGACTCAGCCATCCAGGCCCCCCTTCCCACATTTACTTATTTATTCAATCATTTATTAATGGACTTGTAGATATCTTCCCCTCTGGGTTTTAATCTAATACTATTACTATTTATTTTATTATTCAAATTGTTTCAGCTTCGGCCATCGAGAGCTTTCTCATAGGTTCCTGTGTCCTTGAGATATGCCCTGCTCAAGTTTGTTCTTCTTTTCCCCTCCCAAGATTGTTTAGACTATTCTGGGCCTTTTGCATTTCCATATGACTTTTAGGATCAATTATCAATTTCTGTTGTTTTTTAAAATTTATATTTAATTTTATATTTTAAAAAGTTTTTAATATATATATATATTTACTTTATTTCTGAGAGAGAGAGAGAGACAGCATGAGCAGGGGAGGGTCAGAGAGAGAGGAAGATATAGAGTCTGAAACAGGCTCCAGGCTCTGAGCTGGCAGTCAGCACAGAGCCAGATGCGGAGCTCGAACCCATGAGCCATGAGATCATGACCTGAGCTGAAGTCGGACACTTAACTGACTGAGCCACCCAGGTGCCCCTGTTGTTTTTTATTAAAGGCAACTGGGAATCTGATAGGGATTTCATGGAATCCGCAGACCATGCAGTGCCGTGTTCGCAGGATTAAGTCTTCTGATCCATGAAAATGTCTTTGCATTTAGTTATGTCCTTCCTTTCTTCCATTTCATCATGGTGTTTTATAATTCTCAATGTGCAAGTAATAAATATCTTTTGTTGCATTATCTCTTAGGATTTCATTCTTGTTGAAGCCATTACAAATCAAATGGTTTCCTTAATTTCACTTTCATATAGTTCACATAAAGTGTATAGAAATATAATCACTTTTTGTATATTGATCAGTGGTCTTGGATCCTGTAGGGTTTTCATTCTTAGGATTTTCTATATACAAGATGATATTATCTGTGAATAAATGTAATTTTGCTTTTTCTCCAAACCTGGTGCCTTTTATTTCTTTTTCTTGCCCATTTTCTCTGGCTACACCACCCAGTACAAATGGAATAGAAACGATGAGAGCAAATATCCTTGTCTCGTTCCTGATGCTAAAGGGAAAGCTTTCAGTATTTCACCACTAAGTATGCCCCCAGCTATGAATTATTCATAGATGTCCCATCAGATTGGGGAAACTCCCTTGTGTTCTTAATACTTTGAGTGTTTTTACTATGAAAAGGTTTTGGATTTTGTCAAATGCTTTTTTAAGCATTTATTAAGATGATTATGTTGGTTAATGTCTTTTATTCTATTAATTTGGTGTATTGGATTACTTGATTTTCATATGTAGAATCAGACTACTTTCTTGGCATAGATTTCAGTTGATTGTGGTGTATAAGCTTTTTTATATGTCCTTAGATTTAAATTGCTATGGTTTTTTGATGGTTTTTACATCAATATTCATAAGGGATTCTAGTCATCTTTCTAATTGGTCATTTTCTTTTGTTTAGATGTCTTTGTCTGGCTTTATTATTGATGTCATAGAATGAATTAGAAAATATTCCTTTTTTTTTCTTTTTTTGGTATGATTTTGTGAAGAATTAGTTTTAATTTTTCTTAAAATGTTTGGTAGAAACTGGAGAACCCAGAGAGCCAGTGGAATGGCTCCAGTGCAAAAGCTGACAGACCCAAGACCCAGGAAGAGGTGATGGTTTGAATTCAAGCTTGAAGATAGAAAAATGCTCATGTCACGGCTTGAAGGCCATCAGGCAGGAGGAATTCTCTCCTACTCATAGGAAGGTCAGGCATTTTGTTCTAGTCAAGACTTCAACGGATTGAATGAGGCCCACTGACATTAGGAAAGGCAATCTGCTTTACTGTGTCTACTGAATCCAATGTTGATGCCATCCAGAAGCACCCTCACTGACACACCCAGAATAACGTTTCACGGAATCTCTTGGCAATCTGCAGCCCAGTCAGATTAATGCAAAGGACAACTTCCTTCTGTTAGTTTTAGTGTTAGTTTGCTCCTTTAGTCCCCCAGTGTATTTTTTTTAAAGCTTATTTATTTCAGAAAGAAAGAGAGAGAGAACAATCGGGAGAGGGGCAGAGAGAGAGAGAGAGGGAGAGAGAGAGAATCCAAGCAAACCCACAAATCATGAGATCATGATCTGAGCTGAAATCAAGAGTTGGATGCTTAATTGACTGAGCCCCCCAGGCACCCATTTTGCCAGTGTCTTAAGATGGAAGATTGTGCTATTGATTTGAGATCTTTCTTCTGTTTTACCACTTTCTTGCTGACCATTGGCTGCATCCTGTTTTAGTGTGTTGTGCTTTTGTTTTCACTCATCTTAAAGTAATTTCTAATTTCTCTTGTGATTTCTTCATCGATCCATCAGTTATTTCCGAGTGTGTTATTTAATTTCCACACATTAGTGAATTTCCCAAATTTTCTTCTGTTATTTATTCCTTAAAATTTTTTAAAATGTTGTATTTATTTTTGAGAGAGAGAGAAAGAGACAGAGAGAGAGAGAGAGAGAGATAGTGACAGCGTGAGCAGGAGAGAGTCAGAGAGAGAGGGAGACACAGAATCCAAAGCAGGTTTCAGGCTCTGAGCTGTCTGCACAAAGCCCTACACGGGGCTCGAACCCACGAACCGTGAGTTCATGACCTGAGCCGAAGTCGGACACTTAACCGATTGAGCCACCAAGGCGCCCCAGTATTTATTTCTACTTTCATACCATTGTGGTCAGAGAATGGACTCTGTATAATTTCTGTCCTTTTATATTTTGATGCTTTTGTTATAGTCTAATGTATAGTCTGTGCTGGAGAATGTTCTGTGTGTGCATTAGCAGAGCATGTATCTGGGTTGGGTAGAGGGTTCTGTAGATGTCAGTCAGGTGTAGTTGGCTCACAGTGTTTTCAGTCTTTCATTTCCTTTATGGTCTTCCTAGTTGCTCTATTCATTATTAAAACTGTGATATTGAAGTCTCCAGCTATTTTTATAAATTCTTTCTTTCTTAAGTCTATCACTTTTTGCTTTCTGTATTTTGGGGCTCTATTTTTAGGTACTTACATATTTGTAACTGTTATATCTTCCTGATGGATTGAACTTTGTATCATTAGAAAATGTTCTTCTTTGTTTCTCATACAATTTTTGTATTAAAATTTGTTTTATCTGATATTAATACAGCCACTCAAACTTTCTTCTGATTTCTGTTTGCATAGCATGTTTTTTTATCCTTTTACTTTCAAACTATATGCATCTTTGAATATAAAGTGTGTCTTTAGCAGAGCATGGTTTTAAAACTTTACTCTGCCAGTCTCTGCTTTTTGATAGGAGGGGTTAATACATTTACATTTAATGTAATCACCAATAAGGTAAGATTTATGCCAGCAATTTTGCTATTTGTTTTCCATATGCCTTATGTCTTTTTTTGTTCTTATGTTCCTCCATTACCAGTTTCTTTTGTGTAAAATAGTATTTTCTTGTGCACCAACTTAATTCTGTTGTTTCTTTTGCTGTATTTTCTTTGTGACTGGCCTGTGGATTACAGTCAATATCTTAAATGATTACAACCCAGTTAGGACTAATGCCAACTTAATTTTAATAATATATACAAACTTTGCTCTCCTATATAGCTCCATTCCCCTTCTACCTTTGTGCTATGTTGTCGTATAAATTATACCTTTATACATTCTAAGCCCATTTTCAGTTTTATACGTATTGTCGTATACAATTGTCTTCAGTATCAAATAAAATAAGAAAAGAGTTACAAACAAAAACCACATTATACCATCTTGTGTATTTATCTTTCTAGTTCTTTTTACAGGCTATTTTTATTTCTTTGCTTTATTTATTGCTGCCTTCTGACCTATGAGGTTTATGATGAAAAGTAATCTCATTTGCGGGGTCAGTTGCTTTTCTAGTGTTGCTTTAAAATTGGTCTCTTTGTCTTTTGACAGTTTGTCTAGCGATGGATGTCTGTTTCCCACCAAATTTGGAAGGTTTTGGTCATCATTTGTTTCTGCCTCTTTACCCCTCACATTCTGGGATCCCCATTATGTGTATACTGTCATGCTTATTGCTGTCCCACAGACCTCAGAGGCTTTATCCATTATTTTCATTCTTATATCTTCCTATTTCTCAGAATGGATTATTTCAACTTACCTCGCTTCAAGTTCACTGATTCTTTCTTCTTCCAGCTTAAATCTGCTGTTGAGCCCATCTGGTGATTTATTTTCATTTCAGTTATTATAATTTTCAACCCCAGAATTCCTTCTTTTTAAAATTTATTTATTTTGAGAGAGAGAGAGAGAGAGAGAGAGGACCCTAAGCAGGCTCCAGGCTGTCAGCAAACTCATGAATCATGAGATCATGACCTGAGCCAAAATCAAGAGTTGGACGCTTAATTGACTGAGACAACTAGGTGTCCCTGAACCCCAGAATTTCTATTTGATTTTTTAAAATAATTGTTATCTTTTTATTGACATTCTCTATTTAGTGAGATGTCATTCTCATACTACCCTTTAGTTCTTTAGACATGATTTCCTTTAGCTCTTTGAACATATTTAGGAAAGCTGATTTATTTATTAAAAAATTTTCAGTTAATTTTTTAAGTTCTTATTTTGACAAAGAGAGAGAGTAAGGAGGGGAGGGGCAGAGAGAGAAAAGACAATTCCAAGCAGGCTCTGTGCCATCAGTGCAGAACCCTATGTGGGGCTGGATCCCATGAACTGTGAGATCATCACCTGAGCAGAAACCAAGAGTTGGACGCTTAACCTACTGAGTCACCCAAGCACCCCCAATTTTTTTTTTATCTGATCATAGTTGACACACAATTTAATAGCTGATTTAAATATTTGTCTAGAAAGTCCACTACTTGGGCTTCCTCAGGAGCAGTTTCTATTGACTACTTTCATGTTATGGGCCACACTATCCTATTTTTGTATGTATGCGCATGATAAATTTTTGTTGAAAAATCAACATTTCAGGGGTGCCTGGGCGGCTCAGTTGTTTGAGCATCTGATTCTTGATTCCAGCTCAGGTCATGACCTCATAGTTTGTGAGATCGAGCCCCACATCGGGCTCTGTGCTCACAGAATGGAGCCTGCTTGGAATTATCTCTCTCTGCCCCTCCCCAATAAATGAGTAAACTTACAAAAAAGAAAAACCGACATTTTAGGTACTATTTTGGGGCGACTTTGGAAATCAGTTTCCCCTTTCCCTAGAGCTTTTGTTGCTGCTGCTCTCTTTATTTAGTGACTTTCCTGAACTAATTCTATAATCTGGAATTCATTTGTCTTTGTTATGGTGGCCGCTGAAACCTCTGCTTGGTTTGCATAACAGTCAACTTACGTCTGGAAAAAGATCTCCTTAAATACCGCAGCCAGTCAGGGCTCCAGACTCTACTGAGAAGGACATCAGGGCCCCAGCAGGCAGGTTAGGACTCCACCTTCACCTTCAACTCCTCCTTGTGCAGAGTCTCAAGGTCAACCGGAGGTGAGAGGTTAGCCCCCCACCCCAGATCCTTGCCGGGCATGTCAAGCCCCTGCACATGCACGTGGCCCTGTGGCTTCTCGGGAACGCACCCGGACTCCCCCACCCCTGCTCTCCCCACAGCCAACATGGCCGCCACGCTGCCCCGGAAGAGAGGGTGGGACACAGCAAGCCAATATGCCACAAATGCCCTATTCTCTCCAGGGTTCAACCATTTCGTGAACAAATGCTCTCCCAGTTGTTGGAGGCCTTAGAGGAATGTCCAGAGCTTTCAAATGGTGATGTTGACGATTTTTGTGAGTGCTCAGGTTGCTTTTCTGAAGGAGCGTCATTCTGGGATTGCTTCGTCTCTGGAGGGGCTTTCAGACCTTTTCTCTCAGTCCAGATAAAGACTGGCAAGCGCCCCGTAGCATCCGTGTGCTGGCAGACGGGTGTCAGTTAAAGCGCTTCTTCGCTGAGGCCACAGCAGGGACGGCGGCCGTGTGCAGAGGCCCTTTCCTCTGCCTGCCCCTCGGCGTCTAGGGGCCTAGTGCCCTGTCGTGGGAACACATCTCAGGCCCCTTCATATCACACTCAGCATCTGGGAGCCAGCCCCCAGGCAGCACAGCATTAGCTCACCTCCATTACTATTTTGGGTCATGTTATTCACTTTTGGGCCCCTGGAAAATTCCATTACTCTTTTGCAAACTCAGCTCTCTGTTTAAGAGATGTGTGTCGTATTTTACCTGGCAGTTCTACGCTATTTTGTAAATAGGAGTGTTCTCAGGTTATCTTGATTGCAGTTTCCTGGAAAGGAGAGCGCTCTCTCTTTAACACTCACACTCACACACACGCACACACACATGCACACGCACACACACCCCTATGGAACAGGGAGCACTGAACTGTGACCGGGACAGTGAGTGTGGTTCTGAAGCACGGAGACAGCGGAGAGGGTCTGACCTGGGCCCAGGGTCTCCGTGTGGGGTCCCCGCCACAGGTGTTTGATGAGGCGGGAATGGGGGTTCCGGGGAGTGCAGACAGCGGGGGGCCTGCAGCCCCAGGGCCCCGCGCTCCCAGGCAGGGGCCTGCCTTTCCAGAAGCAGCAGCTGGGAGGCCTCAGGACTGTTTGGGGGCCTCAGGAACCTCCCCCACCAGCGTTCAGGCGAATGCGTCGCCTGAAGTGAGGGTGTTGGGAGGTGGGGCCTTGGGAGCTGATCGAGTCTGGGGGGTCCCATGATGGGGTTGGCACCCTCGTGGGAGACCCCAGAGAGCTCCCTCGTCCCTTCCTCCATGTGAGGACGCTGCGAGAGGGCGCCGTCTATGAACCAGGGAGAGGATCCTCGCCGGGCGCTGAATGCCCGCGCCCCGCCCTGGACTCCCAGCCTCGGACTGAGGGCTGAGCGTGTGGTGTCGGGGTGCCCTCGTCCGCTGAGCAGCCCCGGCCGGCACGGAGGAGACATTCTCTGGTGGGCACGGAGGGCACTTCCTGGGACAGCCAGGATGAAGCCGGCGCTCCCGGGAGCCGCCCTGTGATTTAAGAGGACGTTCCGAGCGGGGGGTGGGGAGGGAGGCTGGCCGATGACGCCCCGTGGGTGAAAGGGTTCAAATCCAGCGGGAGGACGCGAGGCCCCGGGGAGAACGGCAGTGGGGGCCCTCGGACGGCGGACGTCTTCTTAGAAGTGTGTGGGGATGTCCCAGTCACCGGGATATAAATACCGCTTCTCCCTCACCCCTGGCTCTCGAACATATATACATATATGGTCACACAATTCCACTTTTCCCTCTTTCCCCACTTTCCAGCCATTCAGTGGTTTTGTAAGCTCTAAATTTAGAAAGGTTCAGAGTGTCTGGGATCAAGCCGCAGGCCCTGGGCGCCCTGGGGCCCTGGATCTGCCACAGCGGCTGTTAGGTTGGTGACGGACGAGGCCCGAGGCGGCGGAGCCAGATCTCGGCCTCCCCCGGGGCGCGGTGGCCCTCGGGGACGACGAACACTTGGGCCTGTGTCCCCCTAGGGCCTCCTGTGGCTCCCGCCGTCTGCAGGGAACGCAGGTCAGAGAGAGCAGGGAGCGGGACAGGTGGCCGCAGGGCCTGTGGGCTGAGGATCTGGGATTTGCACCCAGGGCTTCCTTGCTCTGGGCGGCATGTTGCAATTAGGGTAGTTTCTCCCTCTTCTTTGAAGGGGGGGTGCAGTCACTCCCCCCCCACGGCTGCACCAGCAGGGCTCCCTTGATCCCCGCGACCCGGCCGTGGGGCGCACAGCGAGTGCTTTCCCAGGCAGCGTTGGTCAGTGGAAGCCGCAGGAGGGGTGAAGCAGGGAGGGGAAGGGCCGGGCCCTGTGGCCTCAGAGACGGCCTCTCGCAGAGATCACAGGCCGCCGCCCGGGGGTCCGCAGGCCCAGTCCCGCGAGAGCGGCAAGAGAACCGTGCTAAATTCGTGAGGCCTCTGCCTGGCGTGGCCTCGATGACACGTGTCCTCTGGGCACCAGAACCGCTAAACCCACACGGCCAAGGTGGGGGTGGGAGGCTCACAGTCAGTCACGTGGGATGAGTGGGACCACCGGCTGCTTCCCAATCCGTGGATTCTACTAACTGTGGCCACAGCACCACACGCCTGCTGGGGCTTCGGGGGGAGACCACGGACGGAGGAGCGCCCCACGTTCAGGAAACACCCAGTCTGTGCTGCATCTATAGGAGCCCGTCCTGGCGCTTCTGGGCTGGCGGTGCCGAATGGCGCGGTTCGAGGGAGGGCCCACGGACCCCCGCTAGGGGCCAGTGTCGGCAGGGCCGTCCTTAGGGAACCCCGGGTGTGGTGCTGGGGTGCTGGGGTGCTGGAGGAGGGTCCCCGAGCAGGAAGGGCAAGCCCGGGCCCAGAGTGCGTGCCACCCGCCAGGATGAGTCGTTAGTGGCCACTGAGAGGCGGGTGGGAATCTTTGATGGGCGGTGTGGCAGCAGGGCCCCAGGGTCAGGCTCCGGTGCCGAGAGGTGGGCACCAACCTGAGTGACAGGCCTGACGATCGCGCCAACGAGCAGCCCACCGGGCACATTCCATCCACGCATCCATAGCTCGAGTGCCGAGGAAGCCACGGGCAGAGGCTGGCGGAGAGGCAGCCCGGGCACCCGGTGCACAGCGGAAGCTCCAGCACAGGCCGCCGCGGCCTGTGTGCCCTCAGAGGCCCGTGCACGCGCCTGTGCTCACGCCCGACCCCAGCGCACCTGGTGCCCTGAGCTGCGCCGTGCGCTGGCGCCCGGGAATCGGTGCGTGCCTGCGCCTGCGGCAGCTTCTCCCCAGCAGGCTGTCCTGTCCCATCAGGAGTGGGGAGCAGTGTCCTCCTGGAAAAGGAGACTGGCTCTCTCTCCCTCTTCCCCCTGCCCCCCTCCCACCCCCTCCCACCCCCTGCCCTGTGAGCAAGAAGGCAGCCGCCTGCGGGAAGGGAGCGCTCACCCTGTCCCGGGCATCCAGCCTCCAGGTCAGGGAGGAGGAAATGCCTGCTCGGGAAGCCCCCGTCCCTGGTGTCCTGTTCTGTCTCAGAGGCCAGAGTGGACCCCCAATCCCACCTCTAGGGTCTGGCCCCAAGGAGCCGAGGACGCCCCAGGCAATGGTGCCTGCGTGAGGGCGTCCGGTGCGCACTGCTCACCGCGGCCACAAGCACCCCCCCGACCCCCGCCAGCAGGCCGGACCATCACTAAGTTAGCTCCACATCGAACACCACACGGCGGCCTGTCACTCTGTGGAGGCGCCCGCGGGCCCCCAGGGAGGCCGGCGAGCATCGGCGAGTCCACCTGGGCTGGGGCCCCTCTGCCCCCCTCCAGCTTGGCGGGACCCTCCTCTCGTTCAGAAACCCTGCCCACAGGCGGGGGGGCCCAGCCAGGACACAGGGACCACTTGACGAAGCTTCAGGCCATCAGCCTGCACTGATGAGCCCCCTCGGGCCTGTCCCTGCGGATCTCCGCTTTTCCTGGGAGCGCCCGTCCCCAGCAGCCCGGGCCATGTGACCACGTCCTGGGGGAGGGCCCGGCTGTGGCTGCGTTCCCAGGGAGCACAGAGAGGGGCTCTGGGGCTTGGCCCACAGTGCAGGCTCACAGCTACTGCAAACCCAGCGTGACCCTGACCCCAGGGCCTGGGCACGCCCCTGGCCTGACCTTGGCGGTGCAGCCGCCCCCAGCAGGGGCCTCTTTAACTGACCAGGTCAGAGGTGGTCAGGAAGTGCCCCAAACCAGAGAGCCAGAGCTTATGACAAGCAAAGACCCAGGGAGGGCGATGTGATTCCTGCCCCAGGGCCTTTGTCCGCCCTATGCTGCTCCCTTGCCATGCTGGAATGCTCTGTTTCCAGCTCTCTCCTGTCATCTGGGCCTTGGCCTTGGGGTCTCAGCTCAGTGGGGCCACCCCTGACCACCTGGTTCAACTTGTTCTTCAACCTTGACCATGTTATATGTTCGTTTCCTCACGGCGTATGGGCTGCTCTGACACCATCTGGGCGTGTGTTTGTTAACTGGCCTCTGCCCCACCCCACCGCCTCCTGACCATCCCCAGTGCGCCCAGCCCTGCCTACGGGGCCGACGGCAGGTGCGTGGTCGAGTGAGGCATGGCCGCTGTCACAGAGGGCGGGCGGGGGCCGGACAGGGCGCAGGGGCACTTGGGAGAAGGCAGGGACCCCGGCCTCGTCCACACTAAACCGCTGATGTGATGCCCTCAGAGGTTCGGTGGCAGGAGGGGACACGAGGGGGAGGCCCTTGTGCACTTGGCTCCTCCCCCATTGCCCTGTCCCGCCGGCACGCGGCACCCGGGTCTGCGGTTCCCGGCATCCGCCAGGCTCCGTGCCTGGTTTGGCCGCTTCTGGAGAACCCATCGAGCGGGTGTGTTGGGAACTTGGGGATAAGACCCTCCGGCGGGTAACGGTTCCCTCCCAGCTCTCGTGGGAACCGCTCAGGACCAGGGTGCATGTTTCAGGTCTCTGCCGGCCAGAGTCTGGGCGCCCCTCTCCAGGGAGTCTGGCGGATGGCGGGGGCCCACGGAGAAGGGGGTCGGAGTCTATTCTTAGGTTGAATTCCCTTTTGGAAAGCTCCAGGCATGTCTCTGGCACAGACGCCCGAGGGCCCGAGCTCCCTGGCTCACGTGCCCTTCCTCCTGGCCCGGGGGACAGGGCTCCGCTCCCAGGCCTTGGAGCAAGCGTTTCTCCGCATTTGAGGCTCCGGAGTGGAAAACACCAAGCGTCTGCACACCCAGCGCCGTGCGGCTTAGACGCAAAGCCAGCAACTGCGCCCAGCTCGGCGGCTTCTCGACTGCAAACACAGGACAGCCCGCTCCACCCGCGTTTCAGATGAATGAGAAGAAAGTTCAGTGTGGGCCGGTTGCCGGGCCGTGCACACGGCCAAGGAGGGCTTTGGAAGATGCTCGCACACGCACGGACTGACGAGCCACATCAGGGGCCCTCGACAGGGAGTGAGGCCATGGAGCCGGTGAAATGTGAGCAGAAGTGACACGTGTCCCTTCCAGGCAGAGGCACCAAACCACTCTCCTGCGGCCCCCAGCGTCTTTCTTACCAGGGGGACAGACGGCGTGTGGACAGCGTGGAGGCTCAGCGCCGCCCCGGGTCTCCCGGGGTCTGTGTGCAGCTAATCGTGCAGGCTCAGGATGTGAAGAAGGTCCCAGGGTGTGGGCGCCCAGAGCGCGCCAGCTTCCCAGGTGGTGGCCAGCAGGCGATGGGAGCCCGGCCACCTGCTCTTGGCAGAAACCCTCAAAAAAAAAAAAGAAAGAGCAGAAGGGAAGTCACGACCCACATAGGAGGCCCAGGGGACGGAGCTCAGGGACCCCGGAAGGGAATTGCTCAGTTCCTCTGTAACCCTTCCCTCCCGTCACAGGATCCCCAAGCCTCGCCCCTGAGGGAGCTACTCCCTCCTCGAGGGATGGAAGCTGGGTCCCTGGGAAGAGCCAGGGGCTGCCCAGAGCACCTTGTTTTCATTCATTCATTCATTCATTCATTCGTCCCAACAGCGGTTGGGGCTTTTGCTGGGCTGGCCGGTTTGGGGACACTGACCCAGGACAGAGCCCCTGTCCTCCTGGAACGTGAGCTCTGGAGGGAGAGACAGACAGACCCGATCGTGGTCAGAGATGAGCCGGAGGAGGTCACAGTCTGCGAGGACAAGTGTGGGAGGCAGAGACTCCCCTACGGTGTGGCCCTGGACACGGCCCCGGAACTCAGGCCCTGGTGGGCGGGCCCGTCCCCGTGCGTCCAGTCTGGCAGCCACCAGCCCCCGTGGCGGCCGCTCCCCAGTGTGGTCGGAGCCCCGAGCATCATACTGTGACCAGCGCCAGCATCTGTGGTCACAGGTGGCTGTGGCGGCCACATGGATGCACACAGGTGTAGAGGATGCTGACAACTGGGAATCTGGAGGGAAACCTCTCCAGGCAGCGAGCTGAGCCCTTGCAGCCCGAGGAACTGGAGAGAAGCCGTGTTTGGGGGGAAGCTGGGGGGACAGAGGGTGAGGGGTGGGCATCGGGATGGAAGAGTCTGCACACAGATTTTATTCAACATGAAGGAGAAGTGTAGACAGTGGTACTGGGGTAACAGCACCAGCTGACTTGCATGTTTTCTAGATCCTTCCGGCTGCCACTCCTCCGACCCAGGGCAGCGGGTCTGTGCCAGGCGCTTGTTGTATCCACCGACCTGGCCGCCCATGCCCTGAGCAGGGAGGTGGCTGTCAGCCCGAGGGGCTGTGGGCGGAGCAGGGGCGCAGGACTGAGGCCCATGGTGGTGGCTTCCTGGGCGCAGGGTCCGGGAAGCCCCGCGGTGGCTCCGGGCTCCAGGCTCCAGGCTCGGGTCCCCCAACCGCTCACACCCGCCGCCCAGACCCCAGACCCACGCTCCCCGGCCCGCCCAGCGGCCCCCCAGAGCCCCGCGGCATGTCTCGCTCCGCCGCCCTTAGCAGACGCCCTTAGCGGACGCTGCTTGTTTCTAGAGAAGTCTTGCTCCCGCCCCCTAGCGTCCCACATCCGCTTCCAGTCACCCAGAGTCGGGCGGGCGGACGCGCAGGGGACGTGGCTGGGGGACGACGGGGTGCGGCCTGGCGCCGAGACCCGGCCGGAGGGACGGCCACCCCTGCCGAGCGCTGCTCTGGCCTCTGCCCCTAGAAGAGGCTGCAAGGCCTCCGCCATCCAAGCTGGGAAGAAACTCCGCCACCAGGTATTCCTTCTGAGCCGAGGTCCCGTGGATTCTGTGAAGTAGAAAAGGTGACAGTCAGGAAAAGGGGAGGCGGGCACCGTAGAACGATGGCCTGGGAGCTGTGCTTCGCGTCCCAGGGCCGTGGGGGGCCGAGGGACAGCTGCCTGCCGCGCGCCACCCCGACGCAGCCTCTGTCGCGTCCCGTGGAAGCACGCACGTGGCAGCCTCACCTGCCCACGTCCGACCGCCGTTCCCAGGACCTCCCCACTCTGCCTTCCTACGGGACCCCAGGCGAAGGCCTTGATGACAGAGAGGTGTCCCCTCCCTGGGCGCCAGGTGTGGGCAGGCCTCCCCGCCCCTCCCCCACCTGCACCGTCATGTGGCCTCCCCCGCCCCCCCGGCATCCCTCTTTCTCCCGAGTACACTGGTCACTCTATTTGGAGCCGGTTCTAATTCAATGGGACCTCATCCTATCTGACTGCATTGCCAAATGAGGTCAGCTCCTGAGGTTTCAAGTGGCCGTGACTTGGGGGACACTGTCAGCCACAGCACACAGCTAGAAAACCCTTCAAAACCGAACGCGGACCCTGCATCGCACACTCCCAGGCTGCTGGGACCAGCTCCTGCGGACCCCCCGCTGCTTTCCTGATCTGCAGCCGACCTCGGGCTCCCCGCTCGGACGCGTCTTGGCTGTGCTGGGCATGTGGCCCGACCCGCCCGCCTGCCGCGTCCACCACCCCGTCGCGATGGGGACCGGGGCGCGTGTCCACAGAACGTGCTCGGCACTTGTGTGCGGAGGTTCCTCTCTCTGCGAGCGAGCGGGTCTCCCCTGAGCGGCCTGAGGTGGGAGCCTCCACGGGGAGGGACACAAATCCTTTCACTTGGAGCAGAAACTCTGCGGAGATGATAAATCTTCTCTCCCCACGTCTGGCTTTCAGAACGATGCCTGCCACTTATGGCATGAAAGACGTGGGGCAGCGGTCTGCACATGGCACATGGTAGAAAGGTCAGTCCCCGCACCCGGCTCACCGCCCCCCGCCCTGCCCCCACCCGGCACGCAAAGCCTTTTCTTTCTCCAGCTGCAAACACAAATGCAAAGAGCTCTTTCAACATTAGATTTTAAATTATTTGAATTAAATCCTGGATCCTTCCGGGCCCTGTGCTTTCCTGGTTATTCATCACGGGCTAAACGTACAGGTCTGCCGGGCATCCCCAGGGGCCGCCCTCACTTAGACGCAGCCTCAGAAATGTTATAAACTATTTAAACCCGAAGGCTCGGCCGTGTCCGGCTGCAGGGGAGCAAGTGCACTCTGCTCGTCGTAAGCTCTTTGGGAAAACAGGGGACTCACCACTCTGCACACTTGATCATTCGCTCTGGCTTTCCTCTGGGTAATCACTTTAATATACTTGAAAATAAGCCTTTCCCCGCGGAGGCTCCGTGATGGCCCCCCCCTACTTAGCAAACATTGATTTTCCCCTCCCCCCACGTCCTGTCTTGCCTGAAACTAACAAGCTTCCTTTTGTTCCTGGGCCACCCCCGGCCACCCCAATTTTTTTGACACTTCCACTGGGCGCCAGCAGGGGGCGGGAGACCCTCTTTTTTGAGGGCCACACTAAAGTGCTCCGCGGGACCCGCAGGGGGTCTGGGGCAGGTGGGGTGATGTGAGAACCAAGACCGGTGGCGAGGGAGGCGAGGTGGCTCACCTGGGTGCCCGGGGGCAGGATGTCTGAGGTCAGGGACGTGACACACGGGAACAATCAGAACTGGCCGCGGCGGCGGCAGCGACTCGAATACACGAGGCTGGCGGGCAGCCCCCCGCTAGTCGGGCAGGGACCCGCGGGGCCCAGCCAGCGTGTGCCACCCACTGGCCCCAGTCCTCAGTGCCGGGCTCGTGGGGCCCCACACTCCCAAGGGTCATCCTGTCCCCTTCTCCTTAGACATCGGCGGCGCCAGAAGGCGGTGTCCTTGCTGCCACCTGAGGAATCAGGCCAGAGAGGCCACCTTCGGGGACCAGCGCTCCAGCCCGTGTGGACAGGCTCCAGGGTAGCCCCTGGCAATCCCGCCTCCGGGCACGTGCGCCTTTAGGTGGCCGCTCCCCTTGGTCTGGGCTGGCGGGCTGGCTTCCGGATGACGGGAAGCAGCGGAAATGACCGGACATTGTGCCCCTGATCGGGGAGAAAGGGGCTGGGGCTCTCGACCTGGGCGCTGGTGTGTGCGTCCTCTCTCCAAGGGAAAGGAGTTGCCCCAGCGAGAAGTCTCACGTGGCAAGGGACAGAGGCCTGCCCACAGCTGCGTGTGTGAACTTGGAGGCAGACCCCCCCCCGCCTCCCCATAGAGCCTTCAGATGAGGCCACAGCCCAGCCTCCAGCACCCGAGTGAGCGGAGCCCAGATTCCATGCCCAGGGAGACCACGAGATAAGAACTGTGGGTTGTTTGCAGCTGCCAAGTTTTGTGTTAACTTGTTACGTGTAACAGGTGACGCCGCGGCCCCTTTCCGGATAGTGGAGCGGCCTCCTCCAAGGTGCTCGCACAGCTCCTGCCTCCTCACCCACCCCCCGTGCATCGACACACTCCGTTCTGGCTGGGCAGGTGCAGGTCACGGGCTAACTTGTGTCCCCCATGTTCTTAGGCCAAAGTCCTGGCCTCCACGCCTGTGAACGTGGCTGTACCTTGGCAGGTGATATAATTAAGATGGGGCCATCGGGGTGGCCCTAACCAGAGGCCTGCATTCTCATCCCGAGGGGAAACCGGCCACAGACACGTGTGTGGGGTGAGCGCCACGGGACGACTGGGGCCCTGCTGCCACCAGGAGCCACCAGAAGCCTGGAGGTAGGACTGCATGGAGGGTGGGGGCAGTGTGAGTGGCTGCGTCCAATTTGCAGAAAAAAAGCCTAGTTCTGGGTATCTCTGTAGGTGCTTGTGCCCAGAAACATCTGGAAGACTTGGACCCGGCGCTGACGGCGGCCATGCTGGGAAAAGCCTCGCAGTGATGAGGAGGGGCTGGTGACCCTACAAGAGCAGGTGACCCTAAAGGAAATCTGTGTGGTGTGGGCCGCAGGCTGCTGGCATCTCGGGCCCGCCCAGCCGCGACCCAGACACCTGCTCATGGCTGATGCCGCTCCCAGGGCTGTCTTTGCCTCCGCTCTGACCTCCCCGACCTCGGGCGGGGTGCAGGATGGGCCCATGGCCCCCACGCCATGCAGGCGTCATCCCATGAAGGGGAGACGGTGGGACCCCAAGGCTTCCAGGTCCAGGAGGGGGGTGGGGAGGACGGTCTGTTCACAAGCCTGTCCCTTGCTCCCCTCGAGGTGGGTGAAGCCACCTCCCCGCCCCCTGGCGGTCCCCACCCCCGCCCCTCCTGCCTCTGCTTCCCTGCCTTCCACACAGAGGTGCGTGGCAGCTCAGCACGTCTGGGCTCTCTCCCCGCTCGTCTACGCCCCGGGTTAGATCACCCTCCACCTGCCCCGAAGTGAGGTGGGGCCAAGGCTCCGAGACCCGGCCTGCAGCTGTGATTGCTGAGCCCCCACTGGCCCGGCCCCCAGTGACCTTGGCCGTGCAGTGGCACTGCCGTTCCCACCGCAGAGGGAAGGACAGGGCAGCGCCCGGGCGGGGGGGGCTGAGTGGCTGCTTTCTCCCCCTGGATTCCCACGCTGAAGCCCTAGCCCTGGGGTGATGGTGTCCAGAGAGGCCCATGGGAGGGGTTAGTGTTGGGCCCCATGGTGGGAGGAGCCCCTTCCAAGGAGGGGGAGACACCCCAGCCCTCGCTTCACCCTGTGAGGACCCGGAGGGGAGGTGGGTGTCTGCAGGCCAGGCCGGGGGACAGGACGTCAGCGGGGCCCGGCCCTGAGGGCACCCCTGATCTCAGACGTCCAGCCACCAGAGTTGTGAGACGCAGAGTCTGTTGTTGAAGCTCCGTTCTGTTATGGCATCCGAGCCGACCAGGCAGCACCCCCTGATAGCAAGGCTGGTTCTCGGGGGTGGGTGGGGAGCCGTGCCTGTCCACACTGCACTGATGCCCCTGAGATGTGGGCTCAGGGTACGGTGGATAGTGCTCTGGTGGCCACCACCCACTGCAAGGAGAGATTGTCCTCTCCCTGCCGGCCTTGTGGTCAGGCTCAGCTGACACCCAAGGTCACCAAGGAAGGAGATGGAGAAAGACAAGTGAGGGTGCTCACTTCAGCTACTAAGAGAAGAGTGGGGGAAGGGAGGGAGGATAACTGAACAGGAGGTTGGATGATGGACGGGTGGGGATAGGTGAGGGATGGACGGATGGGTGGTGGATGGATGGATGGATGGACAGATCGGTGGATGGGTAGATGGTGGATGGTGGGTTGTTGGGTGGATGGAGGTATTACTGGATGGGTGGATGGATGGATGGATGGATGGATGGATGGATGGATGGGCAGATGAGTGGATGGGTGGATGAGTGGATGGATGAGTGGGTGGGTGATTGGGTGAATGGGTGTATGACTGGATGGATGGATGGATGGATGATGGATGGATGGATGGATGGATCGGTGGCTGGTTGGGTGGATGGGGATATTACTGGATGGATGGAGAGTGGGTGGGTAGCTCTGTGACACAAGTTCCATCTCAGAGTCAAAAGGGCCAGGGCACCAGGCAGGGTGCTCAGGCCTTTGGGCTCCCAGGAGATGACTGGGAGGCAGAAGAGAAGACAGTGGGGGGGCCCTCGAGCACCTGTGGCCCTGGACCCGCCCGCCCTCCGTGGACGTGTGCACAGTCGTGTCCTGCAGGAGCAGTGCTCACCTGCCCCTCGGGCTGCCGGCCGGCACCGGCCCAGACCCCAGCAAACAGGGCCTGGCCGCCAGATGTCAGCCACGACGAACGAGGCCAGCCTTCCGGTCACTAATTGGCTGAGGCTCTGGGCACCGGTGGCAGGTGGTAGCAGGGACGATGGGCCAGCCAGGGCAGCCCCCGGCCCAGGACTTGGGTCCCTAGTCTCGCTGCACCAGGGCAGTAAGCAGCAGGGCGCTGGGCAGACCCAGGGCTGCCCAGCCCCCTCTAAACGCCGGGTGGCGTTCCAGCAGCTGTGCGCCTCCTACCACGGGTGTGGGAGGCGGGGGGCACGGGGGTGTACGAGGGCTGGTGAGGCTGCCGTTGGGCGTGACTGCTGGACCAGAAATAAGAGCCAGCCTTCCCGTATGAGACGGAAGCGAGTGCCCTCCGGTACAGTCACGGTGGCGAGCCTTGCCCTGCGGAGGGAGATGGAGTTACAGCCGGTTCGCCCATAAACTTGTTCAAGCGATTTACGAGGCATGGCCGGCTGCGGTGGGGGCGGGGCAGCCTCAGAGCGGCCGGCTTCTGACCGCAGTTTGAAGAGGGGTGACGTCCTTGTGTTCATAGCAAACGCGACCTTCCCGGCAAAGGCTCAGCCACACGGAGCACCGCATCCACTGACGTGGCAAGGACGCCCGTGGCTCCCGCGTGGACACTGGCACGGGATGCGTGGGTCCCTCCTGGACGTATGGAGCCTGGCGTGGGAGGGCTGGGGCGTTTGGGCAGTGGACCACAGGCACGGAGAGGAGGAAGTGCAGGGCAGGGTTCCCGGGCACCGGGGCACCACGGGGCGGGACCTCTGTCCCCGGCTGCGAGCTTGAAACAGACACAACATCACGCAGGCTGCGGCTCATAAACCCACTCGATTTGCTCAGCGGCCACGGGGTACCGCCCCCGAGAGAATACCCTGCTTTTCGGTGGTGGGTCTCCTCTGCATGAGGCGGACAATCTGTGAGGCACACTAGACCCTTGATGGTGGACAGAGCCTCCACCGAGCCCAGGGCCAGGCTTGGACGCCACACGCACACGTGACAAGCCGTGGGGAAGGTGCATTCCGGGCTTTTCTCCCAAGCGGGTGGAGGAGAGCAAAGTGAGGGCCACTTCCCTGGGCCGCTCTGCCGGGCATGCAGCTACCCGGCGGCCACGGCTGTCCTGAGCTGGGACAGGCAGGGCTGGGAGGTGCCAGACCCATGACCAAGGGCGATCCCCCGGCTCAGCAGAGAGACTGAAAACCTTCGGAGGCGGGGTCCTGGAAATACGCAGATGACTTTGCTGGAAGCACTGTGCCGACGGCTGGCCCTCCGTTCCCGGCTCTGCCCCCGGGGGCCTGAGCTTGTGTGGGGCTGGCGGGGCCACGGAGGAACGGACAGCTGCCGAGTTATAGGTCTGGCAACAGGTCGAGTGTCCAGGTGTGACGGGGGCCGAGGGCGTGGTTTCCGTGTGCTCGCGTGGCCTGCGCCTGGGTCAGAGGCAGCTGGCCTCTGGGACACGGTTACTGTGCTGTCACAGCAACAGGGTGCCCAGGGGCCACAGAACACCCCCACCCCCACTGGCCAGGCTGTGCCTCCGCCTTGGTCTGTCTCCTTCTCTGTCCCTCCTGCAAATGCCCCAGGCCCCGCCTGCCCCGTGCCCCCGTGTGCCTCCACCCGGCGTGTGAAAGTGACGTGCACTGTTACGTCACCTCCCGCGTGGGCCACTTTGGGGGCCCAAATTTAGAAACTGTGAGAGCACATTCCTCCTGCTTCTGCCTGGAGTGTGTGGCAACACTGAGAAGATTCTAGCAAAGCCTGAGACCCCGGGTACACAGGCCTTTTGTGATGTAAGCAGAGGCTGGAAACCCCCAGACACAGCCCTTTGCTGACCGTCCCCTCACCCGCAGCCGCCAGCCAGGGCACATACGTCCCCAAGTGCTGGAGCCCCCAAATCGCAGGGGGGCGGGTAGCTGACGATGAGGCATCAACCCCATTGGGCTTGTGACTCAGTTCCTACGTGGAGGTGTCCTTTGGGGAAAATGTCCAACAATGCCAAGTTCGTATCGATTCTCACCCAGGACTCAGCCCCAAAGGCGCCCAAGAAGTCACATGTCTGTCACTTGTCTGCCCAACATGTATACACCATGCGTCTACACCACAAAATAGCACGTTACGATTTTTGCTGGTGGGTTTCGAAGGGTCGACAGGAGGCCAGGAGGTCTGGGGGGTGGGGGTCCTCTGGGGGGGCTCTCTGGACGGGGGAGGAGCTGGACCCGAGGCTGATTTTGGATGTGCTGGGAGGGGAGGGACCATCAGGTAATCCCACGCCCCCCACGTGGGATCCCACGTGGCCTGGCCACCGTCCATCCTTGCCGCCCGCCTCAGATGTGGTGACCTGGTCATTTCTGAACATGCTTCAGTGGGCGTGAGCGGACTGGAGAGGGGGGTGTCCCCAACTCCGGAAACCTCAAGCCCCGTCCTCAGAGGCTGTGCTCCAACCCCACCGCTCCATGCCTGCGCCTTCAGGGCTACAGAGCAATGAGGGGCCCTGACCTCGAGCCAGAGCAGGCGCAGGCACGCCTGGAGACAGCCAGCAGGCCCGGACAGCTCTGCTTAGCCCCTATTCTGCGGGATAGAGAGCCAGGGCTCACGGGATGAAGGGAAGAGAAGTCCCTGAGGCCTTCCTGGAGGAGTCTGCACGTTCTGAGTTCCTGTGGTGATGGGCTCTGGACACTGGCCCTCCAACCTGGACCCACGCAAAGGGAAGTGTGTTTTTGCCACCCCATGAACGCCAGCTCGTTGGGCCAGAGGCACCGGTCGGTCCCCTGGGTGGGCCCAGGCTGGGCCGCTTCGTGCGATTCCAAGGCTGGGCCTTGGAACAGGCCTCTCAACGCTGCCTGTGGGTCTGGCTTTCCCTGCGACTGTTGGGGTCTCAACCAGGGAGGGAGCGCTGGGGGCGCCGAGCCTCCACTCCCTAAAGGCCCTATGCGGCCGGCTGAGGACAACTGCTGCCTTGGCTCAATTGTTACACGTGGGACCGTCGCCCCGGAGGCTGCGGGCCCCGGACCGTCCGAGAGCAGAGCAGATGTGCGGGGAGGATGGAGGGCTCTGGGGCCACCTGCTAGCACCTCCCGGGAGCTGCGGAACCCCGCGCCCCCAGAACTTCCAGAGCGGCCTCTCGTGTCACAAAGTAGCTCCGGAGAGTTCTGTCTTTGTTTGGGCGCAGCCCGGAGAAGGATGCGCAGTCATGTTTAACCCACACGTGTTGGATTCTCCAGCTGTGATTTTCGACAATGGCTCCGGGCTCTGCAAGGCCGGCCTGTCCGGAGAGATCGGGCCCCGCCACATCATCAGCTCCATCGTGGGGCACCTCAAGTTCAAGATGCCCTCGGCAGGGGCCACTCAGAAGAAGTACTTTGTGGGGGAGGAGGCCCTGCACAGGCAGGAGGCCCTACACCTGCGTTACCCCATCGAGCGGGGCCTGGTCACCAGCTGGGATGACATGGAGACCCTCTGCAAGCATCTGTTTGAGTGGGAGCTGGGCGTGAAGGCCAGCGACCGGCCCGTGCTCATGACCGAGCCCTCCCTGAACCCCAGGGAGGCCCGGGAGAAGATGGCGGAGGTGATGTTCGAGAAGTTCAACGTGCCCGCCTTCTACCTGTCGGACCAGGCCGTGCTGGCCCTCTATGCCTCAGCCTGCGTCACGGGCCTGGTGGTGGACAGCGGGGATGGGGTCACCTGCACCGTGCCCATCTTCGAGGGGTACTCCTTGCCCCACGCGGTCACCAAGCTCTACGTGGCAGGGAGGGACGTCACAGAGCACCTCAGCCGGCTGCTGCTGGCCAGCGGGCGGGCCTTCCCGTGCGCGCTGGACAAGGCCCTGGTAGACGACATCAAGGAAAAGCTGTGCTATGTGGCCCTGGAGCCCGAGAAGGAGCTCTCCCGGAGGCCCGAGGAGACCCAGAGGGAGTACAAGCTGCCGGACGGGAACATCATCTGCATCGGGGACCAGCTGCACCAGGCGCCCGAGGCCCTGTTCGCGCCCGACCAGCTGGGGGTCCACAGCCCGGGCCTCTCGAAAATGGTCTCCTGCAGCATTGCCAAGTGTGACACCGACATCCAGAAGACGCTGTTCGGGGAGATCGTTCTGTCCGGGGGCACCACCCTGTTCCAGGGCCTCGACGACCGCCTCCTGAGGGAGCTGGAGCAGCTGGCCTCCAAAGGGACCGCCATCAAGATCACGGCTCCCCCGGACAGGTGGTTCTCCACATGGATCGGGGCCTCCATCGTCACCTCCCTGAGCAGCTTCAAGCAGATGTGGGTCACCTCCGCAGATTTCAAGGAGTTTGGGAGAGCCGTGGTTCAAAGACGGTGCTTCTGAGGGGCCGTGGGCAGGGGACGGCGGGGGCAGTGAGCTCTCCCCTCGGCGCCAGCAGGATGTTCAATAAAAGAC
Organism: Proteles cristata cristata; assembly: GCA_017311185.1. Classification (NCBI taxonomy): domain Eukaryota; kingdom Metazoa; phylum Chordata; class Mammalia; order Carnivora; family Hyaenidae; genus Proteles; species Proteles cristata. The sequence goes on along the minus strand of JAESUZ010000389.1, from coordinate 110,987 downwards.
AAAACAGTGCAGCCTCTGGACACGTCGGGCCGTTTATTCTAGAGTCATTTGTGGCCCTGGTGGCGAATCTATCAAGTGGCTCTCCCCCAACCCCTTCTCCCGAGAAAGCCCTGGGTTATGGGTTGAGGTTGAATCCATCCGCAGAGTTTGTACTGAAGGGAGCGGCCCGGGGCCCCACGCCGGAGTTCGAGTCGGCAGGGCCCTGGAATCTGCATTTCAGATGTGGGTCTCAGATGGGCTGGGACGGTCAGCCCCGGCCGAGGACAGGGATGAGCGTGAGTGCAGCCCTGCCCCGGGGGCCAGCAGGCACTGCCCATACGAGGCCGGGCATCTGTTGCAGCTGGAGCCCTTGTACGTGGAGACGGTGTGGGGCAGACAGTCTAGGGCCCCTGCCCCAAGGGGACACGCAAGCGTCAACACCCCTACTTGATTACCGTGATGTTTCTGCTTGTTTCTACTTCCAGGGATGTTGCTACCATTGCTTGGGAGTAAAATACTGGGTGCAAAGCTAAGAGCCATCAATAAAGCAATGGTTGGATAAACTACGCCTAAAGGGAATTTTTCCACATCGATTGGGTGGAATTCTCCCAAAATGATATTGGGAGAGGAACAAAATGCAGAGGAGTGTTTATAAAATGATCTCCTTTTTTTTTTTTTTGTAAAAACAGCAATGGCACTTTCCCACGCATATCTCTGAATGTTTTATGTAAGTGAACATGTGGTTTATAGGGTTGTAAGCACCTGGAGGAAAGAATAGAAGGGTAGACGCCGGTGGTGGGTGGAGGAAGGAGAGAATGAGGCAGGATGCAGGGAGAAGGGAAGAGGGGCAGAGGGAGGAAAAAGTCTTAAAGGCAGGACTACATGAAATTTCAGCCTGCGTGAAATATACCCACTTTTCAACACGTGTGTGTATTTAATATTTGCGTGGTATACAATCTGTTCCTACACTTTTGCTGTCAAATTTCTTATATTTAAAGGGAGCACACAGTGCCTGTGAAGACAGCGGGTAGTCGGGTCACTTGTTAAGTCCAATCTCTGCCTTTCAGATGGTGTGTTTGGATGGTTTACGTTTAAAGCAGTGTGTTCCATCTTAACTCTGCTCCTTGTTACTTTGTTTCCTGTTCCTCCTCTCTCCCTTTCTTGTCGGTGTTTGAATGCTTTTTTTTTTTTTTTAATTCCCTCTTGATGTGTTGACAGGGATTTTCAGCATAGCGAGTTGTCGATTTCTTAGTGATGGGCCCTGGTGCACATCACCATCTACCTGGACTGATATTTCACCACCTGGAGTGAGATGCAGAAGACTTACTTCTCCTGAGGTCCCTTTACCCTCCCAAATTTTAAAATAAAACTGTCCTGTTTCTTCTCCCAATACCACCCGGCAGGGGACTAGAGAGCTTGGAGGTGAGGAGCTGGACGGGGTGGGGTGGAGTGGTATCGTGGCCTGTGAGCCCACAAAGCTGGCATGCGGTTTTTCCATTGGTGCCTGGCCAGGGCAGAAGAGAGTATTTCCCAAAAGTCATCTGGTCTCACCTTTCTCAGTGGGAATAGGCTTTTCCCTGGGGCTCCGTTAGTCTGACCCCGTTGGAGATGTCGTGGTGGAGGCTTCATCGCACCTGCTGAGGGCTGTACGGGAGGCAGCCAGGAAGCTCCGCGGCTCCCACAACTCAAGGGCCCTCCCAGACTGTCTTCTTCCCACCTTTTAGACCCCTGTATGTTTGCTTGTGTGACAACCACGGCTTGTAGTCGTGAGAGTGAGGGACGAGGAGAAATGGGCTCCTGAGTAGTGTTTTGATCTCTTTCCACCATACCTAAAGGTTCCAAGGGAACATAGAGAAGGCCGCTGACCCCTATGTCAACACCCGCCCTGTCAGGGTCACGGCTTTACAAGTCAGAATGTCAAGCTCAGGACTTTTCAAAACCATGTAATAAGTTGAGAACAGCGCTCAGCCCAGATCCTAGGCTCCTTCCCCCATTGCACACTCCTTCGCCGCCCTGCTCTGTCCGAGACGTTCCCCCGTCACCAAACCACCCCGCAAAAAATAACAGAAACAAAATCCTCTTCTATTCAGTTCAATATACTGTTTTTGGGGCCCCTGGGTGGCTCAGCCGGTTAAGCGTCCGACTTCAGCTCAGGTCATGATCTTGTGGTTCATGGGTTTGAGCCCCACGTCGGGCTCTGTGCTGACAGCTCAGAGCCTGGAGCTACTTCGGATTCTGTATCTACCTCTCTCTCTATGATCCTTCCCTGCTTGTGCTCTCTCAAAAAACATAAATGAACGTTAAAAAAATTTTTTTAGGGGTGCCTGGGTGGCTCAGTTGGTTAAGCGTCCGACTTCGGCTCAGGTCAGATCTCACAGTTTGTGGGTTCGAGCCCCGCATCAGGCTCTATTCTGACAGCTCAGAAGCTGGAGCCTGTTTCAGATTCTGTGTCTCCCTCTCTCTCTGCCCCTCCCCCACTCACACTCTGTCTCTCTCTGTCTCAAAATAAATAAACTATAAAATAAATTTTTATTTAAATACTCTGTTTTCTTAATGGTGGCTGATGCTACTACTGCTGCTGTTAAGGTGACAATGATCAGGGTGATGGTAGTGGTGACGACGGTGATGATGATGATGACGATGATATGGTGATGGAGGTGATGATGATGGTGATGCTGGTCATGATGGTGATGATGGTGAAGATGATGATGATGAAGATGATGATGACGATGGTGCTGGTGGTGGTGCTGGTGGCCATGGTGGTGGTGTCGATGGCAAGGACAGCAGTGTTCTGACCTCTAGGTCGTCTTCAGCACTTTGCCCCTGGGGTGCTACAGCGTGGAGAGGGAAAGTGGCTCCCCAGTCCCTGGTAGAGCCCATACGGAGCTTCGTACCAGGCCTGGCTTCTAATTCTGGCTCCCCTGGGGGGTGTGGGGCAGGGGGTGCCAGGCGGGCCAGGCTGCTGGCGATTGGGGGGGAGCGGGAGGGGCTGTGGGTGCAACCCTCCCATCTGCAGCTCTACCCTCCTGTCAGCCGGGCGCCCCGTCTAGTGGAAGAGATCAGGGCTTGGGGCCGGAGCGGAGGGGGCCTTCCTCTGGCTTTGAGCTCCTCCGACGCTGCCTCCTGGGACACCAAGGAGTGAATCTGGGCCCAGTTTCCTATTTCTAAGATATTGGTTTTTTTTTTTTTTCAATTTTTAATGTTTATTTTTTTTATTTTTATTTTTTTAAAATATTTTTTTATTTATTTCTAGGAGAGAGAGAGACAGCGTGAGCAGGGGAGGGTCAGAGAGAGAGTCACAGACTCTGAAATAGGCTCCAGGCTCTGAGCTGGCAGTCAGCACAGAGCCCGACGCAGGGCTTCACCCACGAACCGTCGAGATCATGACCTGAGCTGAAGTCGGACGCTTAACCGACTAAGCCACCCAGGCGCGCCTTTAATGTTTATTTTTAAGAGACAGAGAGACAGAGCGCTAGTGGGGGAGGGGCAGAGAGACGGAGACACAGGATCCGAAACAGGCTCCAGGCTCTGGGCTGTCAGCACGGAGCCCGACGCGGGGCTCGAACCCACAAACTGAGAGATCGTGACCTGAGGTGAAACTGGACACTGACCCATCTGAGCCCCCGGGCGCCCCATCCCACACCCCACACCCCACATCTCGACAGAAAGCCCTTCGCACCCTTTCCCATCCCTTTGGTCACAAACAAAATCTGTGAAGCGACATTTGGGAGCAAGACAGAATGGAAGTGCTGTCGGCAGGCCAGCTCGGCCTGAGAGGAGGGTTTGGAGCACGGAGGCCACGCGTGCCCAGGTGTGCCCGGGTGTCCCCTTGTTCTGGCCGCTGTGACCTGCAGAGCCCAGACCACGTCTGCTCTGCTGTCCCCCTGCTGAGGGCCTCTGCCGGCCCCTTGGGCTGGTCACTCACATGTGGAAGGTCAGCCCGTGTGACTTTGGAGTCGGGCTCCTCCGTGTGCTCGGGGCACAGTGTTCGGCGATGCCCACACTCCGTGCTGTCCCTTCATGGTGCTCAGTTCTCCTGCTCTTAAATCCCAGGTGCCGGAGATTTCCAGAAGGTTCCAGGAGCGATCCTGGCCGTGACTGTGGGGCACCCGCAAAGCCGTGTCTCATGGTGGGAACCAGATGCAGAGAGTCTGTCAGGGTGAGGGGGTCGTCAGGCAGGGAGCAGCGGACACGCAGGGAAGGCACCTTTGTGCGCCCACCACCCAGCTGTCCCCCGGATCCTTGATCTCCGCCTGGACACCCCCACGGGGCCCACGGGGTGTCGGCCAGTCACAGGCTCACCGACGGAGGCTCTGTGTGTGGGCCAAGCTCCCTGCGGCCCCGGGAGAGCCACGGGGCTGCTGCGTCTCGATGCTCCCTCTGTAAGGGGGTGAGTGCCGCCCCTCCTCCTGGGGGCCACCGCTGTCCTCCCGCACCGGCCCCAACCCAGGGCTGCTGGGGGACGAGGCAGCTGTTCTGGCACCAGCTCCAGGAGCACCTCATTCCAGCTCTAGGGAGCATCACAATCCAGCTCCGGGAGCACCTGGTTCCAGCTCCGGGAGCGCCTGGTTCCAGCTCTGGGAGCACCTCGTTCCAGCTCTAGGGAGCATCACAATCCAGCTCCGGGAGCACCTGGTTCCAGCTCCGGGAGCACCTGGTTCCAGCTCTGGGAGCACCTCGTTCCAGCTCTAGGGAGCATCACAATCCAGCTCCGGGAGCACCTGGTTCCAGCTCCGGGCACCTGGTTCCAGCTCTGGGAGGGAGCACCTCGTTCCAGCTCTAGGGAGCATCACAATCCAGCTCCGGGAGCACCTGGTTCCAGCTCCGGGAGCACCTGGTTCCAGCTCTGGGAGCACCTCGTTCCAGCTCTAGGAGCATCACAATCCAGCTCCGGGGGCACCTGGTTTCACAATCCAGCTCCGGGAGCACCTGGTTCCAGCTCCGGGAGCACCTGGTTCCAGCTCCGGGAGCACCTCGTTCCAGCTCTAGGGAGCATCACCTCCACGGTCCAGCCCCGGGAGCACCTGGTTCCAGCTCCGGGAGCACCTGGTTCCAGCTCCTGGGAACACCTCATTCCAGCTCTAGGGAGCATCACAATCCAGCTCCGGGAGCACCTGGTTCCAGCTCCGGGAGCACTTGGTTCCAGCTCTGGGAGCACCTCGTTCCAGCTCTAGGGAGCATCACAATCCAGCTCCGGGAGCACCTGGTTCCAGCTCCGGGAGCACCTGGTTCCAGCTCCGGGAGCACTGCGTCCCATCAGGTTTGGGGCAGAGGCTCCTGCCTGCCGACGCAGGGCCACGCGGCCACTGGGGAAGGAGGAAGCCCGAGAGAGAGCCCGTGTCACTCTGGGTCTGGTCCTGTGTTGCCGTCTCCCCGTGGCCTCAAGCCCAGGCCCAGGAGAGTGAGAGACCCCCCTCAGTCCACCGGGCACGCTGGGGGCCAGGCTGCAGATTCCTTTCTGCGAGACTGAGGGGAGGCCACCCTCACACAGACACGCAGGGAAGGGGGCCCCCACCTGCTCACCTTTCCAGCAGCAACGGGCCCTCTGCCGGAAGGGGCTTCGGCTGACCTGGCCGTGACGACCACGTGCACTCGCTCACTCATTCACTTGCTCGTTTGTTCACCTCACAGGCTCTGGTGGGAGGACCCCCCAGGTCTGGGGGCTGCTCTGACCCTCACGGGGTCACGTGGCTGCCAAGGAACGTGGAGGGGCAGTGAGCAAAGGGGTGTGCAGGGGGACGGAAGCCACGGCCTGCTGCGTGCAGTGAGGATCTACTCGCTCCGCAGGCGGCCGAGCACACGGCCCCAGGGAACGGCACGTCCCACGCGAGGCCGGGTTCCACACTTGGACGCGGCGACACGGGGGCGGCACCAGAGCCTCCCGACGGAAGGCCCGGTCGTGCTGTGGGCACCGAAGAGCCTCAGGCGTCCGGGGACCCCTGGCCCAGCGCCCCCTCCCATCCTCAGCCCTGAGGTTTAAAGACCCCCGTGGGACCTTTGAGACCCCAGGACTTTCCGGCTGAGGGAGCGGCGCGTGGGGGGCCGGCTCCCCGCCCAGGACGGAGGTGAGCTTGAGGGAGGACACGCTGAGCGGCCGCAGTGCCCTGCCCCCGACAGAGCGCATGGCCCAGGGCTGGACCCCTTCCTCTGCTCCCTGGGAGGCAGCGGGCAGGGGACACTGTACCCCCTCCCCGCGATCCTGCCCCCTGCCCGTCCCCGAGTGTGGGGACAGGGGTCCCTCGCCCCAGGGCTGGGGCTCACAGGGTGGCTGGAAGACACAGGCGTCGGAGGCCTGGGTGCCTGCAGGGAGGATTTGTACACCGATGAGGCACGACCAGGGACAGTTTACACATTCTACGGCTCGCTGACTTCCACGTGAGAGCGGATTTATGGGAGCTTAAGAGTTTAGGCTCCGGGAATCCAGGGCAGATAAGAAGCGAACCAGTGGCTGCTGAGTCCAGGCCGCCCGGGAGGGGCCCTGGGGCCCGCACCTCCCCCGGGGGGGCCCCATCCTTACCCCTGTCCCGTCTGCCCTCCCTCACGGGGGCTGCCACCCCCCGGAACACACGGCCCGCGGGCGGGGCGGGAAGCCCCCGTGCCCAGAGCAGACGGACGGCGTCGGCTGCACCCAAGGAAATGCATCCGACTCTCCAGCCTCGCAGAGGCCCCACGGACAGGGATGGGGTGGTGCCCCGGCTTCTGGACCCCTGAGTCCATGTCCGGGTGCATCCCTCCCCCCGCCGGGGGCTCGGGGAGGGGCTGCAGCCGAGGGGCCGCACGCGTCGACGCGCCTCCTGGGGTCCATGACGAGGGCTGCACGAGCGCCAGGAAGGTGACATCAGAGCCTGAGGTCCCGGGCGCGGGCACGAGCTGGGGCCAGCGGTCAGGCCCGGGTTTCCTCACATGCTTCCCGGGGCCAGCACAGAGAGGCCGTGCCCCGAGGGGCGGTCTGGACGGCTGGCCCTGGATGAGCAAGGCGGGGCTCCGGGCAGGCCCTGCGAGGACAGAGAGACGGCTCCCCTGCCCCCACCCCTGCACGCCAGGCCTGAAGCAGGACACCGAGGGAGGAGGGCGTGGTGGGCGAGACCCTGCTTGGCGCTGCTCACTTTTCATTGTTCCTAGAAGGTTCCTGGGGGCACTGCCCCGTCCCCACCTGGCCCCAGGGGGAGCACAAAGACTCGGGTCCCTGGAGCACTGTTGTGCTCGGCTCCGCTGACGCAGGGCCTGGCCTGTGCCCGCTGCTCTCCCGGGAGGTGAGCTGAGGAAGGTCCCAGGCGCCCGGACCTTGAGCTGCTCGGGGCAGGGAAGCCAGTGCTGCCTCCAGCCTCACGGTTTTGTCAAAAATGAAAACCTCTGCCCCCACTCCCCCCCCACGAGGGTGCCCACGAGCCTTCCCATGGGCGCGTGTCCAGCTGTGGGCGGAGCTGCCTCCGGGCCGCATGTGTGCAGCAGCGGGCATGTGCCCCGACCTCCTCCTGGTGAGTGTCCAGGCCTCATCTTCCCTTCCTAGTGCGTGTCATCCCGTCTGTCACCCGGTGACAATGCCTGACGCCCAGAACAATGCACTCATTGTCACGGCCGGCCTGGCTTGCAGCGCGGAAATGTAAGACGCGGGGCCCCCGTTATCGCCCTCGCAGGGAGCGGGGCCCGGCTCCAGCTCGCACGAAGGCAGGATAATTCTCGCCCATTATTCGAATCTCCTGTTTCCCTCGCCCCACCTTTTGGCGGCAGCAGCCGAAGGGAGAGGATGGCGGGGCCCTGAGGGCACAGGACCACGGAGTCTTCACACATGGGCCGCTGGCCAGGTCGAGGGCCTGGGGCCACGGCCAGGGCGCCGGACACCGCTCTCGAGGGGGCCTGGCCGGTGGCAAGGACATCCGTCCGAGCGCTCTGGGATCGGCCCCCCCGGCAGTCATCTCCCGACCTGAGGCCCACAGCGCTGGCGGGGCCCGGAATGACGCCAGGAGGGATGCAGTCAGAGGGCGGAGGCGGCCCGTGGCCCGTGCCGGCCAGCTGGGTCAGAGGGCGGAGGCGGCCCACGGCCTGTGCCGCCAACCGGGTCAGAGACGGCTGCTCCTGGCTCCCAGAGGCCGGGGGCTCGTTCTGCCTCCCGTGGTCAGGGGCCACCACCAGGGACCCGTCCCCAGCCTGGGGGAGGGAGCCGGAGACCGGCCCGCCCGCGCAGGGCCATCTCAGGCCTCGCGGAGAAAGCGGATACCTCACAGTTACGCAAGCTGGGTCTCCGAGGATGGCCACTCGGCAGCCAAAACAAGCACGGCCGCTCCGGAGCGAGAGGCGGCTGGGGCTGCGAGGAAGTGCGGGAGGCGGCGAGGGGCAGGTGTGGGGCCCCCTGCCCCTCCCCCTTCCGCACCATGATACCTGCTCGCCTCACACACAAGCCCCGCAGCGGCCAGAAAGAGCGCGGATGGAGCGGTGCCTGCCGCCTCCCCCTGCCCCCGGGGGGCCCGGAGCTGTCTGATTTCCAGACTGGAGCTGGGCGAGCGGCTGCTCTGTGCCGGCTGGTGCCCCGGGGCCGTCGGGCAGGAGCCTGCAGCGTCAGGTGCCCCCCTGCCCGGAAACCCGGGACAGTGCCGTCCCTTGCGCTGGGGTGCCTCGGAGTCCGTAAGGGCCTGGAGCATGGAAGCACCCCCAAAGTGGACCAAATGGAGGGCTACATCGGGGGATGCCCGGCTGCATGGGGGTCGGGGCATGGGCTGTGAGCCAGAGGCTGGAGGGGAGCGGGCGCAGAGAGCAGGCTGTCCTTGCGCCAGGACCCCGCTGTGGAGAGGCGGGACCCCTTCCGGCCACCATGTCTCTGGAGCCAATGATATGCAGCAAGGGCCGCGTGTCTCGGTGGAAGCACTGCCCGCCGGGCGTGGCCGCACCCCTGCACGGTCAGCAGGTGGAAGACAGCTCAGCGCCCCTCATGTGTGGCCCTCAGGCTGGAGGCCCAGCAGAGCGGATGAGGTGGTCCGGGCAGCGAGCAGAGCCTCCCCGCCCCCGCCTCGGCAGCCGCGGGGCCGAAAATGCAGCTTTATGAAGACATACGGGCCGAGGGGGACTATGCACCCCCAGAGCGGGCAGCCTTTTATCTCACAGGGAGCTCAGAGAATGTTTCACATAAAACTCATCCTCGGGACCATCAATCAGAGAGTGGAAGTAAGACTCTGTAAAGATCTGGAAAGATTGGCTTTGGCCTATGCACGTGGGAGGTAAGGCTCTTAACCAGAAAAACCTGTGAGTCCAGGAAAGCCATGCTTCCAAACCCCGGGCGAAGTGGGAGCAGGTCCCCGGCAAGCACCTTCCAGCACGGGCTCTGGGCCCCACGCGGACCCGAGGGCCGGCCCTGGGGCTCCTCCGGGCCAGGAGGTCTGAAGGTTGGAGGTAGGGGTGGGCTTCAGAGAGAGCCCCGGGGCGCAGCAGCGGCAAAGCCCGCAGAGCCCCCCGGCAGAGGCGGCCGCACCCCCACACTGCTGTCCCGTCAGCGTCCCCAGCCGGGCGGCCCCCACGGCCAGCAGGGCGGGGCGTGACCACAGGTGACCACAGGTGACCACACCCCTCCCCAGTCCTCACAGCAAGCCTAACACTACCTTTCTCTTCCTGTGGGCAGAACAGGGGCAAGGGGGCTCTCTGAGCAGAGAGACAGCTAGACAGTCGCCGTGAGCAAGGGACTAGACACCTGGCGGCTGTGTGACCGCGGGCCAGCCCGAAGCTTCCCGCAACAAGGGACGCGGCTCCCCGGCGGGGAAGGGCGGGGGCGCCGCCAGAGGCAAGTGTGGACCTCACCCGGCCACACGCAGGGAGGCTGGTGTCCCCACGATTGAGAGCCCGCCCCCCTCCCCCTCCCCGGGGCCAGCGGGTGGCTGCTCACGGGCTTAGGTGTCCGCACGCGATGGGCAGCGTCTCCAGCACCCGGGGCTCCGGCCGCACCAGGAGGCTGTGTGGGCGCCTCGGGGTCCTGGGGGTGCCTGGGACCTGGGAGCGGGGCGCCCCTCCCCAGGCCCGGTCCCCAGCCCCCCGTCCCCGCCCATCCTGCCAGGAGGTCTCTGCCTTTCGCTCAGAAGCAAGGAGCCGACAGGAGCCGCACACGGAGGCTGCGTGAAAGGGGCGGCTGGCCGTCAGTGGAAACCACGGATTTCTCACCCTCAACGGAAACACGCACACACATCGGCAATGAACGTGCCCGACATTTCTGCGGGTGTGAACTGCCCTTGGCCTCAGTGCACGGGGCCCAAGCCTCCATGCGTGGCCCTAGCACTTGACGGGGTGATTCTGGGCTGTCTGCGGGGGCAGGGTGACGGGAGGGGGGCGGGGTGTGGGGCGCACGGAGAAGGTGGCCTCAGGCAGCACCAGGCTCCCCCCCTCCTCTCCCTGCTGGGGACACCCCCGTGCCCTCCAGGGAGGGCTGTGGGGCTTCCCTGCCCATAGGCTGTGCTCAGAGCGCAGAAATGTGCCCCCGAACCCCGCTTCCCCGTTCCCGCCCCCCCCTTCCTCTCCGCGCCGACCTCACCGTCGTGGTGTCAGCATCGTTTGAAACGTGAACAGCTTTATGCGCACCCAAGCCAACCCGCCAGTGATCCATTCGCTTACATGAGCTTAGCCACAGCCCAAGCTCGGGACACCTAGCCCTCCCGTGGGGTCCAGGGCAGGGCCAAGCCTGCAAGGGGTGAGCAGAGGCCACACTCATGGGTCAGCTTGACCAGGCCACAGTGCCACACGTTGGGTCAACACTGGTCTAGACGTGGCTGTGAAGATGTCTCTACATGAGATGAATGTTTAGGTCAGCCGACTTTGAGTAGAGCACACCACCCTGCTCACTGTGGTGGGCCTCGTCTGATCAGCTGAAGGCACGGACAGAACAAAGATGGAGTTCCAGCCGAGGAGGAAGGAGCCCCGTCAGCAGACAACCTTCGGGCTCAAGCTGCTTCAGTTCTCTGGGTCCCTCTCTCTGTACATGTGAGTGTGCACACACGCAGGCACACACACACACGCACGCGCGCACACACATGCACACATACACGCACAACATGCATGCACACACATACACACATGCGCAACATACACACATGCACACATACACCCATGCACACACATACACACATGCACACATACACACATGCACACACACATACACACATACACACATACACACATGCACACACATGCACACACGCATACACACATACACACATGCACACACATACACACACACACACACATGCACACACATACACACATGCGCAACATACATGCACACACACTCATACACACATGCACACACACACACGCACGCGCGCACACACATGCACACATACACGCACAACATGCATGCACACACATACACACATGCACACACATGCGCGACACACATGCACACACATGCACACATACACACATGCACACACACTCATACACACATACACACATGCACACATACACGCACAACATGCATGCACACACATACACACATGCACACACATGCGACACACATGCACACACATACACACATGCACACACACTCATACACACATGCACACATGCACACACATGCACACATGCACGCGCACACACATGCACATATACACGCACAACACACATGCACACACATACACACATACACACATGCACACACACTCATACACACATACACACATACACACATACACACATGCACACACATACACACATGCACACACATGCACACACATACACACACATGCACACACATGCACACGCATACACACACGCATACGCACATACACACATGCACACACATGCACACATGGACACACATGCATACATGGACACACACATACACACATACACACATGCACACACATGCACACACGGACACACATGCACACATGCACACACGGACACACATGCACACACATGCACACATGCACACACATACACACATGCACACACACATACACACACGCACACCTTATTGCCGACCCATACAGATCACGAGGGAAAGTGTTTAGGACATTTACTGCCATATGCTCTCTACTCGGAATGGCCCTCACCGTCAGGCACTTCCCACAGCGCAGGGGTGTGAGCTTGGGGAGCCCTGCGGGATGAGCTGTGCGGAGCCGGCTGGGGCTCCGACACGCTGGGCTTGCGGGCGGAAACTGCCGGCTAGGGGCCCCAGCTCACGCCGCCAAGCCCGCGGCCGCCACACGCCTCGCACTGAAGGGTCAGTTTCACGAGGCGCCTCGGGGCCGCGCCTCTGCCGGGCATCGGACGTCTGGCCCTGTCGTCCACACCGGCTGAATTCCGCGCGTTGGCACACCGATCTGCGTGTCCCAGGGGCGTCTGGGTCTGACTGTAAAGTGCAGAGTGACGCTCGGCCACAGAGGAGCCTGAGAGCGTGGACCCCGGGCAGAAGCGACGGCCACGCGTCAGGCTCCCCAAGCCCTTTCCTCCCCGAGCTCGCGAGGCAGGGCGGCCTGCAGGAAGCTCGAAAACAGCTCGCATTTCTGAGACCCGGTGAGTAAAACACAGGAGCCAGGCTTCCGGAGCCCAAGTACAAACTCAGGATTTCTGCAACAAAACCACAGCGAAGCCCAGGCCTCAGGGGGAAAATCACTCTAATGTCAAGTCCGGCCCTGGTAACGTGAGTTACTCTGACCCTGAGGAGCAGGATTGAGTGGCCCGTGGGCTGACGCATCGTCAGTGGCCCCGCCGTGAGCACCCAGCAGGCTCCTGGCCCTGCGGGCGTCAGCCTCCCGCGGCTTGGGGACCCTCAGAGGTGGGCAGGTGTGCGTTGCAGGCTGTGGGGACGCGTGCACACGCAGAGGCGCACACGCGTGTCCACACGCACACGTGACAGAGATGCACAGACACCGTTTGTAAGTGTATGTGTTCCTCTCGCCGGGGACGCCCAGGGCGGGCACCGCGGACAGACGCAGGGAAGTCGCTCTCAAGGCCGATCCGCGCCGCGCCCTCTCCCTGCCGCCCGGCCGCCCCGCCCCCTGGCACTGGCGTGCGGCTGGAGCGTGCGGTGACCCCGCCGTCTCCTGTGAGCTCACAGGAAGCCAGAGTTGTCCTTCCCGCGGCCACACAACCGCCGGTAGCTGACACGTTTCTCTCCATTCTGAGGACAAGGAGCGAAACGTCCTGCTCCGAGCCCTTGGCCGGAGGACCGAGCTTCCTTCCAGGACAAGGCGAGGGGGCGCGTGAAGACCCCGTCTCCTCCAGGCTGGCCGCCCCCTCCGGGCACGGGGTGCTGGGAGGAGGGGGAGCCATCGGAGAAGCGGGGCCATCTGCCCGGCGGTGAGCTGTGAGAGGTGGACGTGTGTCCCCCCACGCAGAGTGTGCTCTGGGACTCTGGTGACTCTCGGGAGGGGAGCAGAGGGGCCACGGAAACCACGCGGGCGAGAGCAGAGCACCGGGCTGGCGGCGTGGGGCCGTGGCGGCCGTGGCGGGCTGGGCCACGCCCTGTCTCAGAGGGGCCGTCACAAAGATGTCGGGCTCGAGGGTGGCGCTAGCTCGGGCAGCCTGGGGGGCGCCTGCCGTCAGCGGACCCTGATGGTGCTACAGGCTCCCGGGGGACATGACAGCCGTGGGTGGGGAGCCCCGTCTGTGGAAGGCCACGGTGACCAGTGCCCCGGCCTGGGTCTCAGCAGGCTCAATCCCGAGCGTGGGGGGACGAGCACGGGGGCCCCAGCCTGTGGCAGAGGGGGAGACCCCAGCCCGAATCCTGACCGGGCTCCGCTCGGTGCCTTGCGCTCCTGCCGTCGCCTCGCCGCTGCGGGAAACCAGCGCCCCCACCGTGTCCAGAGCTGGCGCTGCACCTGAGTCCCCTCCGCAGCCACAGAGGCCCCGGCAAAGCTGTCTGGCTGACACACGCCCGTGGGTCTGTGATGCACCCAGACCCCGGGGCCTGGTGTGGGCATCTCACCGAGGGGGTGGGGCCCGGGGAGGCCCTCCTGCAGGGGCCCTAGCTCCCGGGGTGCCTGAACCCGGGGCTCCTCTCTGGGTCCCCATCCCGCCCGATGCAGCTTCGCACCGAGCCTTTTTGGGACCATCATCCCCTCCTTCCCTCACTGGGGCGCCAGGTCAGGAGCCCAGGCCCTGGGGCCACCTGCGCGGCTCAGAACCCCCCTGAGCCCAGACCCCGGGGCCACAGACGTGGGCTGACCTCACCCACCTCCTGGGTCACCCATGCCTCTCACCCCACACCCCTGCAGGCTGCCGTTGAGAGGGACACAGCCTGCTGTGTGGGTGCCACCACGCTGCCCCAGCCTGAGCACGAGGCCCTGCCCTCGGCGCCCCCCCCAAGGCCTCCGGAAGGACGGGCTATGGCGCCGTGGCCGAGGTGTGCCGGCTGACCCTCGGGGGGAACCGGAAGCGGAAGCCGGGGTCCGTCTGGGGCCGGGCTGGCGCGGCGTCCTGGCCCATCCTGACTCTGGGGTCTGTGCCTCCCGAGGCCCCGAGCACCGCGGGGACGAGCAGGCGTGCACAGGAGTGCCCCTGCCGTGCCCTGCCTGAGGCGCCTGCGGCCTCGGCCCGCCGCCTGCGGATGCCAGCGCTCCCACTGTCCTTCAGGCCAGGTTTACACCTTCTTGACCCCCTCGTCAATCACTGAACTAAGTATAATTGATGTGTGTTTATCAAATATTTCAAAGCCACAATTTTAACACGTTTAGAAGATTGTGCTTTAATTCCCCTCCAAGCAATCAGAGAAGGCTTCCCAGAGGCAGTGATGCCTGAACTGAGATAGGAGGGAAAAGCAGGAAGTAACAAGGCGGAAAGGGTGAAGCTCAGGTGCAAAGGTCCTGAGGCTGGGAACGCAGGAGCGGCCCAGAGACGCTGCTGGTCCCCACAGTCCACCCGGTGTTGGCCGGGCCTGACCACAGGCGCGTCCGTCAGGCCGCACCCCAGGAACACTTGCCCTCAATTTCCTCCGACGACCCCACTTGCTTCACTTGCCCCAGGCGGCTGTGGGTCTGGGGCAGCCAGTCAGCCTTGGTGCAAAACTGAACCAGCTCTAGGACTGTGGGAACGTTATCTGGCTGCTCTGTGACTCAGTTTCCCCACGTGAAACAGAATGTGAGAAGCCTAGAAAGTGCAGGAAAACAGCCGAGAGCCGGATGAAAGCGTCAGGCAGGGGGGATGAAGCGGGAGCTGACCTCCCGGAACTGTGAAGGGCGTGCTCCCTGCCCACCCTCAGGACAGCCCACTGGAGCGCTGGTTTGAGCTGGAGTTCACACCGTTAGCGGGGAGCAGGGGGGTCATGTGGCCCCAATATCCCACCCTTCACCTGTCCCCACGCCTGAAGCCTGCGGCAGGCTAGACACTGCAGCTGACCCCCAGGACCCAGGTGCTCTGCTCACACACACACCCCCAGGGGACTCGGGGCTGGAGTAGGGACAGGAGGCCTTAGGGAAAGCCTGTGACCCCAGCTGGCCCCTGGGGCCGCGCACCTGCGGCCACACACCTGCGGCCGCGCACCTGGGGCCGCGCACCTGGGGCCGCGCACCTGGGGCCACGCACCTGGGGCCGCTCACCTGCGGCCGCGCACCTGGGGCCGCACAGCTGGGGTCGCACACCTGGGGCCGCACACCTGGGGTCGCGCACCTGGGGTCGCGCACCTGCGGCCAGATGGTCCTTTTGGCCCCGCACCTGCTGCTCATCCCTGGGACCCCAGGAGCATCCTTGCCCCAGCAGCTCTGGGGCCGCAGCCCTAGGCACCCTCCAGTCCCCTTGGCTTGGGGGCTGGGGTAGCGGCTGCCTTTAGGTGTCTGGACTCGCTGTGTGGGGCGTTGTGTGGGTACGTGTGTGTGCATGCGCGCGTGTGTGTAATTTGCCCTGTGCCGGTGCTGCTGGCTCCTCATGGCTTGTGTATTTCCCACTCGACAGCGTGTTTTTAAAGCTCCGTCCACATCGCCACATGACACAGGGCCTCTGCCTTTGTGGCTGTGCTGTTTTCCGCAGCAGGCGGCCCCGCCCTGTCCCCTCCGCTCCCCAGGGGGGCCACGGTGCCCCTGCCCGGAGGAAGTCCCCAGAGGCAGCGGTCTGCAGGGGCAACAGTCCCCGAGGACACTCCCTGCGGTCCTACCGCGGCGGGCGCCTGAACCCTGGACACGCCCCCCAGAGGTCGGGCTCCTGTCCCCACACACTCCCCCACGCGGGGCCCTCCTCCACGTCTCTGCAAATTTGCGGGGTGCCAGGGGGAGAAAGTCTTTTCCTTCTCAGTGGCGTTTCTTTTTGTTTTTAAGACTTTTTTTTACGCTTTATTTATTTCTGAGAGAGAGAGAGCGGGGAGGGTCAGAGAGAGAGGGAGTCACAGAATCTGAAGCAGCTCCAGGCTCTGAGCTGTCAGCACAGAGCCCGACGCGGGGCTCGAACCCACAAACCGTGAGATCATGACCTGAGCCGAAGTCGGAGACTCAATCAACAAGCCACCCCGGCGCCCCTCAACGGCATTTCTGATACTGTCGAGTCAGAAAGCCTCCGTGAGTGGGCAGTGAGGTTGCCCTCCCAGGAGCCTCGGCCACTGTACGTCATTCTGGTCTGAGCACGTGTCCGTTAACGTCCCTGCGGTGCCCACCCAACCGGAGCCATTATCTGTTTAACGCATTTTATGCCCGTTCATATTTTTTTTTAATTAAAAAAATTTTTTTTAACTTAAAAAATTTTTCTTTAATATTTATTTTTAGAGAGAGAGACAGAGATGGAGCACAAGTGGGGGAGGGGCAGAGAGAGAGGGAGACACAGAAGAAGCAGCTCCAGGCCCTGAGCTGCCAGCACAGAGCCCGACGCGGGGCTCGAACCCACGAACTGTGAGATCATGACCTGAGCCGAAGTCGGACGCCTACTGACTGAGCCCCCCAGGAGCCCCGAGTTGGTCTCTTTTTAACCTAGAATCTCACTAGACTCTCATTATTTTCTCACCGTGGCTCTTGTTTGTCTGTTAGTCATTTAGGATTTTGACGTAGTCATTTAGGATTTTGTATTTTCATTCTTACCAAAGACAATAGGGTCATTCTCTCCTTTCGATGCCTTGTTTCCTGTGTGCATCTGCTCGAGGAGGCAGGACCGCGCAGCGCCGCCGCCCGGCGGGGAAGACGGGTGTCCGTGACCACGAGGAGAATGCTCCGAGCCCCGTCGCGCGGGCAACCTGCTGGCGGTGGGGTGAAGACCGGCTCTGTCAGGTTGAGGAAGCTCCTTGTGCTCTGGTTTTCAGAGTCTTTAGAAAGATAGTAAGTGATAACCTTTATCAAGCACTTACTCTGCACCCGTTAGCTTTTCCTTAGTTTGTTGATGTTGCTGGTCATTTTCTGAACTGAAACCATGTCTGCATCCCTGGGATAAACCTATTTGCTCACACTGTATCCTTTCCAACATTTTATTATGAAAATTTTCAAACATATGGAACAGTTGAATTTTACTGTGAACGCCTATATTTAGATGACCGTTTAGACTACTCTATTACTGATAAAATTTACTAACATTTGACACCATTTTCATCCATACTTTACTAAACATGCTGTATCACTTCTCTGCCCATGCATCTGTCCCTGTGTCCATCCACCGGCTCATCTTTTTTAAAAAAATTTTTAATTTGTTAAAGGTAATTTATTTTTATTGATCTGTATGGAACCGGTGTACGACACGGATCATTCAATGCATTTATAGATTGCAGTATGATTAGCTAGTATCTGCATTACCTCACATAATTACCGTTTGTTTTTCAGGGTGACGACAATTAGTACTCAGTCTCTTAGCAGCGGTGAAGTGTGTGATACGGTGTTGGCTATAATCACTGCACTTGCACGTTTTATTTCTTTCGGAGGCACGTCAAGGTAACTTGTGATTCTTAGCTCACCTTCCCCTGAATACCCCAGCACAGACATTCACTAGAGTTCCGTGTTTCTGCCTGGTCCTTTTCTGTCCCTTTTGAGATAAAATGTACATACAACGCCTGTGCCAAACGCACACACCTGTGTGACCCAAGCCCCAACGGAGATGCAGGACAATCACCCCGGAAAGCTTCCTCCCCGGCCCCCACCTGCCCCCACCTGCCGAGGGGCCAATATCACTCTGATTTTTTCCCACCGTGAATTAGCTTTGAGCTAGAACCTCACGTAAGCCGAATGACACGGTGTGCGCCCTTTGCGTCTGGCTTCTTCCAGATGGACGTCGGGTTTTGAGATTCGCTGTGGCGTTGGGTGGGCCGGCAGTCGGTCTGTCTGGTGTTACCACTGAGTGCTGTTCCATTCACCTTGATAATCCTTCCTCCCGCTGACAGACTCGTGGGACGTCTCCATCTCTTGGATGCTACGAATAAAATTGCTATGCATATTCTTGCACAAGTCATTCTGTGGACTCACGTTTTCATTTCTCCTGGGTAAACACCTTGAGGCGGGGCTGCTAAGTCATGGGGCACCTGCGCGTTTAGATTTATAAGCAGCCGCCAGATCTTCACCCCACGCGCCCGCCGACCCTGCTCCGGCTGCTCTCCGTTCTTGTCAACATTTAAAGTTACTGTCTCTTCAGCTTTAGCCGTTCTGGTGAGTGTGCGCTTTTTTGATTATTATTTTAGAGGGAGACAGAGACAGCGTTGAGTGGGGGAGAGGTGCAGAGAGAGAGAGACCCCAAGCAGGCTCTGCATTGTCAACTCGGGGTCAAACCCGTGAACCTGCGAGATCATGACCTGAGCAGAAGCCAAGAGTCCGATACTCAATCACCCCCCAGGCACCTCGTGAATTTGTATTTTAAAACTGTGGGACCCTGTTCACTAATATTTCATTTGAGGTTTTTCTACCTGTGTTTATAAGGAGAATTGACCTCGTGTTGCCTTCACCCAGGTTTGGAACAAGAAAGACACCAGTGTCTTAAAATGAAGCCTACTGTTTTACCTCCATTATTATTTTCTAGAAAAATGTGTTTAAGATACAGATTATCTGTCCCTGGAAGAGGCTGTAAACTGTTTTGGCGTAAGGCTCTTCTCCTGAGAAAAATGAAAACTGTGATTCCCATTTTAAATCTATTTAAGTTTTTTATTTCTTCTTGGACCGAGCTTGGCACTTTGTATTTTCCCAGAAATATGCCCATTCTTCCTCAGAGTCTTCCCTAAATACCCTTGCCTCATACCTCAGCTGGGCCTAAGGAGAGACCTGGGGGTCCCGGGGGCAGTGATTGGAGGGAGCTGCTCCCGGAGGCCAGAGGGGTGCAGCGATGGGCGGGAGGCTTCCTGGAGGAGGTGAGTCCTGGCGCGGGCTCTGAGATCCAGGACCAGCCACCCCCCAGACTCTGCTCCCTCTTCCCAGCCCTGGAGGAGCTGATGTGATGTCTGAGGGCTGAGCGGTTCTCCCTGGAGGGGAAGCCGGACAGATGCCTTCACATAGAAGCTCTGAGTCTGTAGGGACTTCTGGGGGCTCCTTGGGGTCCTCACCTGGGGAATGGGTGTGGCGGCACCTGCCTCAGGTGTGTGCGGAGGGTGTGTGAATCGTGGCGCCCGCGTCAGGTGTGTGTTGGGAGTAAGGTGAGGACGGTGACACTCGCCCCAGGTGTGTGCAGGAGACAAAGCGGAGCGTGGCCGCTGCCTCAGGTGTGTACTCGGCACCAGGTAAACCCCGCGAGAAGCACGGGAAACAGCAGGTGTGTCCCGTCCACGCTTGCTTCCCGCCTTCCCCTCGGGAAGTGCAGCAGTCGTGAGGCTCCGACTGCTTTCTTCTTTTTAATTTAAAAAAAAATTTTTTTTTAATGTTTTATTTATTTCTAGGAGAGAGAGAGAGAGAGACAGCGTGAGCAGGGGAGGGTCAGAGAGAGAGGGAGCCACAGACTGAAACAGGCTCCAGGCTCTGGGCTGGCAGTCAGCACAGAGCCCGACGCGGGGCTCGAACCCACGAACCGCGAGATCATGACCTGAGCGAAAGTCGGACGCTTAACCGACTAAGCCACCCAAGCGCCCCATGCTTTCTTCTTTTTAAAGTATAAAGGAGCAAGTCTCTGATAACAGAGCGTGAGGCCATGTGATCCTGAATCAGAGGCGCCGGAAGCTTCTGGGTGCTCCTCAACCACACCGATGGGCGTCTGCCCCGGCCACGAGGGAGGCGACGTGGCTCTCGGAGTGTGTCTTTGGAGCCCAACTCCCGCCCGCGACGGCCCTGCTCACTGTCCAAGGAGAGTGTCCGTGTCCGGCTGTGGTGCAGGGAGGGGAACCTAAACTGAGCCTAAAATTCTTGGGGAGCCAGAGGGAGAGGCACACAGAGTCCCCCAGATGTCCGCAATCGGTGAGATTCAGATGACACCTGTGATAAGTGGCTTGTACGGTGTCAGAGTGAGTCTCTGGGCTCGTGTAACCGTGCTCGGTGACGTAAGACGCTGGCGTTTGGGCGGGTGGGGCAAAATGTGTGCTCCTCTGCGGCTTTTTAAAAAAAGTATTAAATTCAAGCTAGTTAACATATAGTGTAGCGTTAATGGTTTCAGGAGAATTCAGTGACTCATCACTTACATATGACACCCAGTCTGCAGCTTTTTAAAAAGTGAAATTATAAAACAAATATTTTTAAATTACCAGGCACGAAAAAAGGCAAGAATATATGTCCCATGACCAAAAGATTACTCAATAATTAGAAATAGACCCCAACAGGTGCCTAGGTGGCTCAGTCGGTTGAGTGCCCGACTTCGGCTCAGGACATGATCTCATGGTTCATGGGTTCCAGCCCCGCATCGGGCTTTGCCCTGCCAGTGTGGAGCCTGCCTGGGATCCCCTCTCTCCCTCTCTCTCTGCCCCTCCCCTTCTCTCTCTCTCTAAAAATAAATAAACTTTAAAAAATGTTTAAAGGTAGAAGAAAACATAAATAAGATGGAGGAGAAACAAAATACAGAAAAGACCCAGAATGAACTAGAGATGGAAAATATGCATTATCTGAGGTGAGAAAACGCACAGAATAGGATCAATCATAGAATAGACACTGCAGATCTTTTTTTTTTTTTTAAAGATCAGTGGGATCTTTTAAGAGAGCAATCGACATATACAAGGAAACAAGACTGAAAAAAATGAACAGGGCAACCGTGACCAGAGGGAAACAGGAAACCATCTAACAGACATTATCATTGAGATGCAGGGAAGAAGTGAAGCACAGAGAAGTTTCTGAAGAAATAGTTGCTGAAGATATTCAAAATTCCATTTAAACATGCTATAAACTCACAGATCCAGGATCTCACTGAACTCCAAACAGAATAAAGCCAAGAAGAAACCCATACCAAAGTACATCATAATCAAATTGCTAAAGTGGTAAAGGGAAAGTTTTACAAGTAGCCAGAAAATAAAAGACATCTTACGTACAGATGGTGAAAGAAAAGTATATAAACTTCCCAGGGCACCTGGATGGCTCAGTCAGTTAAGTGTCCCACTTCTGATTTTGGCTCAGGTCATGATCCCAGGGTCATGAGATTGAGCCCCACATTGGGTTCCATGCTGAGCATGAAGCCTGCTTATTATTATCTCTCTCTCTAGACCTCTCCCCACGTGTGCTTTTCTCTCTCTAAAAATTAAAAAAAAAAAAGAAAATCTCATCAGAAACTATGCAAGCCAGAGGACAATGGAGAGACTTCTTTAAAGTCCTGAAGAAAGACTATCCTCAGCAAAAACGTGTTTCAAAATGAAGGCAAAATAAATAATTTTTTAGCCAAAATAAAAACCAAGAGAATTTATGATCAACAGACCAACACGATGATAAATATAAACTATTTTGAACTGAACAAAAACAAAAACACAATATTTTGAAATTTGTGGAAAGCAGCCTAGCAGTGCTTAGAAGAAAACTTGCGACGTTAAATTCTTATGTTAAGGGTGCCTGGGCGGCTCCGTCAGTTAACTGTCTGAGTCTTGGTTTCTGCCAGGTCATGGTCTCGTGGTCTCGTGGGTCTGGGCCCTTCTGTGCTGTGAGCACAGAGCCTGCTTGGGATTCTCTCTCTCCCTCTCTCTCCCTGCCCCTCCCCCACTCATGCTGTCTCTGTCTCTCTCAAAAATAAATAAATAAACTTAAAAAAAAAAAAGAAAGCTGGCTAGAATTTAAAAATGATCCTTAAAAATTCTTTCATTAGAAAAGATAAGAGATTTCAAATTAGAAATCTATGCTCCCTTCTGAAAGAACTATAAAATGAAGGAAAAGTCAAAACCCAAGTAAGCAGAAATAAATAAAAAAGGAAAAATAATAATAAATAGAAAGAAATAACAAAGAAAAAATAAATGAAATAGAAAAAAGAAAAATAACAGAGAACAATCAATAAAACCAAAACCTGTTCTTAAAAAAGTTTATTGATAAACCTCTAGCCAGATTGATTAGGAAGAATAGAAGACACAAATGATCAAAGTCAGAAATGAAAGAGGAGACATCACTACCAAGCCTATAGACAATAAAAGGGTAATAAGGAAATGCTGTGAACAGCTTTATTTGAAAACTAAGATGAAAAAAATAAATTTCTTGAAAATCACAAGCCACCAGGGTTCACTTGGGGAATAAATAGATCCAGATAATATATTTATCTATGTAGAAAATTCAAAGGAAACTGAAAAAAAAAAAAAAACCTGTAAGGACTCATAAGTGAGTGTAGCAAGATCACAATGTACAAAAGGTCAGTGTACAAAAATTCATTGGATTTTACATGCTAGCAATGAACAATTGGCAGCTGAATGAATTTTTAAAATTTATAATAGAATAAAAATTATGATACTTAGAAATCAATGTAACCAAAATTGTGTAAGGCTCATAAACTGAAAATAACCAAATATTGCTGAAACAAATTAAAGATCTAAATAAATGGGGGTGATGTACCATGTTCATGGATTGGAAGGTTCAATATTGTTAGAATGACAATTTTCCTGTAATTGATCTATTTCTTTTTTCTAAATTTTTAAATGTTTCTTTATTTTTGAGAGAGAGAGAGAGAGAGACAGAGAGACAGAGTGTGAGTGGGAGAGGGGCAGAGAGAGAGGGAGACACAGAATCCGAAGCAGCTCCAGGCTCTGAGCTGTCAGCCCAGAGCCCAATGTGGGGCTTGAACTCAGAGACCGTGGGATCATGACCTGAGCTGAAGTCAGATGCTTAACTGACTAAGCCACCCAGGTGCCCCTCCAGTAACTGATCTGTAGAATCAATGCAATAGCAATTTAAAAAATCCCAGAATGCTTTCTTAGAGAAATCAACAAGTGAGTCTTAAATTTTGTGTGGGAACGTAAAGGCCCTACAATGGCCGAACAAATTTTGAAAATGAAGAAAAAGGTTGGAAGGCATACTATATCTCAAGGCTTATTATAGAGCTACAGTAACCACGACAGTGTGGTATGGGTGAAAGAATAAGTAGATCAACAGAACAGAGTCCACAAATAGACCATACATATTTTGTCAATTAATTTTTGACAAGGTTGCCAAGGCAATTCAAGGGGGGAAATCATCAGCTTTTCAACAAATGATGCAGGAGAAACTGGGTGCTCATATGCAAAACACACACACACACACAACACCCCCCCCCGCAAAACTTCAACACTTACCTCATGCCACAAAAACAAACAAACTCAAAGCCACCGCAAAAACAAACAGATTCAAAATAGATCCAAATTTAAGAATTAAACCATAAACTTTTTAAGAGAAAAGACGGTAGAAAAATCTTGATGACCTACTGTTAGGACAGAAACAAAGGGAGTACTTGTAAGTTTAAAAAGTAGCATATTGCTAAAATTTAAAAAGTTTCTTCTTCAAAAGACACTGTCATGGAAATGAACAGGAAAGCCAAAGGAGGACATATCTACAACTCACAGATCTGGGGAGGAGACGATGGATGATAATATCTGGGGAACAGTGAGGAAGGCTTCTGCCTACGGACTGACTCCCGGGCCCCCAGGGGCTGCGCTGGCACCAAAACCAGGGGTCCTGACCCAGTGTGGCTGGGTGTTCTGGTGCTCTACTAAGCACAATAGAATCTTCCAGCAAATTTCCATTTTCCAGGCAGCCAAGCCTCTCGCCATGCATGTTCGCCGGCCTCAGGGCCCTCGCTGGGCAGCCTCTCTGGGCTGTGCCCCTCACAGTTGGCAAGGTCCCTAATCATCACTGAAACGGAGGGGGCAGGTGAACCTGGGTCCCCTCCCTCCCATTCAGCCAAGTGGGGTGGTCGGCTGGTCTGTCGGCACATGGACCCTCACCACGCTGGGCCCTTGTCCTCCTGGCTGGACTCTGGGAAATGTCACCCATCAGCTGTGTCGCTGGGAGGGCCGTGGCTCCCCTTGCCGGCCAAGGCTGGGGTGAGGGGCAGCCGGACAAATGCTTGAGGCGCTTTTGGAAGAAATCCACCTTCAAGGCAAGAGGGTAAATGATCGCGATGTGGTTATTCTGGCAGAATCTGGAGGAAAAAAAATAATGTTGCCTTCATAAGGGAGTCAGCTGACTATTTTACAATTTTTCCCTAAATCGACCAAGCCATTTTCACAACATAAAACAAGCAAAAAAATGTAATTATTTCAAGGTGTCCTTCACCTCGAACTCACTGGAGGCTCACAGCTTAGGGGTTTTAAAAAATACATATATTTAAAGCAAATATTATTGCAAATGACTACTCTGTAATTTGGATTAATTGCTTTTGGTTTTTTCTGGAAATAAAATCTTTAAGGCAAACCCATAAAAACCTTGGAGCTCGAGGCAGCTGCTCTCGCAGTGCCTCGTTTATGGAGCCCTGGAGCTGCCCCAAGGGGGAGCTCGATGGGTCACAAAGTCCCCTCTACAGGGCCAACGACCCTGGAGGAGGCTGTGCTGTGCTCACAAAGCCACGGCCAAGGACAGCTCTGGCCCACGCCATGGTGCCTGTCTACGCCCAACCTGTCTACACCAACTGGAATGATAGCCTATGGGTTGTCCCTCAGAGTGGTCCCAAGACCCTAACCCAGGGAGGGTCCAGGAAGGACCCTGGGTTGTTACCACTCCCTCTGAAGAGTGAGGCCAGAGGCTCAGCCAGACCCTCAGGGACCCACCTGACTGAGACCACGCCGGCCTGGGGCTTGGAAGAGCGGGGGTCTGGCTGTGCCCCCACCCCTGCTGTGTGAGCCATGTGGCTGTGTGTATGTTGGGGCAGGGGGAGGGTGTGCACAAACGTGGACAGATGGAAGAATCTGGGGCTCCGGGGCACCTCCCTTGGGGCTGCCCGCCTGCCTTGAAACACCCTGGATTGGAGATTCTCCTGGCACAGGAGTCCGGTAAGACCCTATGCAGGGAGGGGTCTGAGCACCCTCATGGTGGGAGGCAGGTTTTTAGGAACTTGTAGGAATGAGTCGAAGGGGCATGTGCCGTGCTGCAGGGGGCACACGAGAGACGGAGATGGACAGGGTCCGCTCAGAGGTGTCTGGGGTCTGGAGAGTAATTTCAGCAGAAAGAGGGGCCCAGATGTCACATGAACACCGTTCACTGGTCCCTCCAAACTTCCCGCCTTATTTGTTCTGAGCAGCCACCCTGAGAGGGGGGCATCACCTTGTCATTCTTCCCTCCCTGGGTCCTGAGTCTGGGGTCTCACAGCTCATAGAACAGACAGGGGCACTGTGCTTCCTCCAGGTGCAGGTGAGCAGAGGTGAGGAGTCGCAGATCCTGGGCCCGCGAGGGTTCCTCCTTGGGGCCAACAAAAGATCAAGTCGTGGATCTTGACCGTTTGTCAAGGTGAAACGTAACCACTGCGGGCAGCTGGGCGGGGAGGGCAGGGCCCTGGGGTCCTGAGCCGGCTCTGGGGCCCGTGTGCCCTGTGACCGGAAGGAGACTCCGGCCTCCCCCTGCTACAGCTCAGTTCCCCAGTGCCTTTCTACTTTCATCATGAAACTCCATTTCCTTGATGTATTGGGCTGGGGGTTCCTCTATCCACCCATCCATCCACCCCCGTCTACTTACCTTCCTCCCTCGTCCCCCCCCCTCCATCCATCCACAACCATTGCTCATCGCCCATGTGCCACACTCTGCTAGACCTGGGAGAATAAGAGGAATCGCACAGGCCGCCCCGGAGGATGGACTATGGTCTGGGGATGAGCCAGGAGGGAAGAGAGCGGGTGAGAGACGGAGGCGGCCTGGAAGAGGCTGGTGGCAGAGGGCACAGAGAGGCCCCTTCCCTCCGGCCCGGGGCTGAGGGGGGCGGCAGGTGCTGGCTTCCCGAGGCCCAGGGCTCTCCCCGAGGGGAAACGCCAGGAGCCCGTGGGCGCTGCCGCCCAGCCGACTTCGGAGGGACAGACCCGATTTAATCCTGAGGGTGTGGGTGCAGGCCAGTCTCTGCCTTCAAGCCTTCGGCAAAGGGCCTCCCGTTCTCCCAACTGGATGGGGTTCTGCCCTACCTGCGTCCTCCTGGGGTCCAGGACAGCGGAAGGCAAGGACCGGGACGACTGGAGCCCCCGGGCCCCTCAGGGTTGAGCCTCAGGTGAAAAGTGAGTAAAATCTCAAATACAAGGCAAAAGGTCCATGTGGTGATGAATGGAGTCTTCTGAGGGGGTCCCGGCCCCGCCCACTGGATGAGGCCCCGGCCCCGCCCACTGAGTGAGGAGGCCCCGGCCCCGCCCACTGGATGAGGAGGCCCCGGCCCCGCCCACGGGATGAGGAGGCCCCGGCCCCGCCCACTGGAAGAGGAGGTCCCGGCCCCGCCCACTGGGTGAGGCCCCGGCCCCGCCCACTGGATGAGGAGGCCCCGGCCCCGCCCACTGGGTGAGGAGACCCCGGCCCCGCCCACTGGGTGAGGAGGCCCCGGCCCCGCCCACTGGGTGAGGAGGCCCCGGCCCCGCCCACTGGATGAAGGGGCATCTGAGCCGCGTGGGCTCAGAGAGGTCAGTGTCAGGAGGGAGAAGGCGGCGGCATGAGAACAATGGCCTGTACCCCCGAGAGGCCCTCCCAGGAGGCCCCCCAGAAGTCTCTGGGCCTCTGTGCGGGGGAGCCACGGGCTGCGCCTCCAGGAAGGGCCGTGGGGACAGCGTGGCCCGGTGGGAGCACAGGGAAGTCCGTCCAGAATGGATGGAGAGCAAAGTGCGGTCTGTCCGCGCGTGGGGATGGCGGTCAGCCTGCTGCCCTGGGACGGTCCCCAAGGACAGTGAGCCAGACACAGAAGGACAAACCCCGAGTGGCCCCACTCCTCAGGGTCTCCACAGAGACAGAAAGGGGCAGGGTGGGCGCCAGGGGCTGGGGAGGGGGCTGGGATTTAGCATTTCACGGGGACAGAAGTACAGTTTGGGAAGATGGAAAGTTCTGTGGGCGCCTGGTGGTGGCGTTGCCGGGCAGGGGAGTGGGCTCAACGCCCTGGCGGTGCTCAGGCTCGGGGCTCTGCACCCGGCTCGCTCCAGCCCTGCCTGTGTGTGGAGCCCGGAGGTGGGTGCGGCTCCCACGTGTGCAGGTGGGGCGGCCAGGGCCCCGGGCGGGTGTGACCAGGGCCGGTGCACGGGGAGCCCGCGGTGGGTCCCCCTCAGCAGGCAGCTCACTCCGGACCCGCGCTCCTACCCACCCAGCTGCCCTGGGGTTGGAGCCCAGGGCCACGTGCCCCTTCCCCATCACAAGTTGGGAAACTGAGTCACGAGCTCAGGACGTGCTCCCAGCCTCCCATCCCCTGGGAGAAAGGAGACTTAAACTCAGAAATTAAGTTGATATTTGAAAACCACAGTTTACTTCGGTGCCTGTCTCACATGGGCAGTGAGGGGGACATTGCCACCAGTGCGATGGGGAGCTGTGGGGCGTGGGGACACGGGGACACCTGAGCCAGCTCTTGACGGACAGGTAGAAGTTTGTTCTTAATTTTAAGCAGTGTAACGATTACACAATTAACACATAGTCACTGAAGACAAATTGAAATACACATTATGCATAACACAGAAAAAAGTTATAATACCCTGAAATCTCATCACTCAGATTAGCGTGTTCATATTTCAATTCATATTCCTGAAGTTCCCTCCACTCCCTGTGTTTCAGGATCACATCCGTATTGGCAACATGTGTGTGTCTACACCATCACGTCCACTGTCTACACAACAATCTGTGTACGGACCCAGCAGACATGGCTGGGGTGGGCGGGGAGCCTCCAGGGAATTCACAGGTCAGGACCCAGCAAACCTCAGAGCATCTGGAGCCTGCACTGTATTAGACCCGGACGTAAAGTGGACACAGCCTTTCTAATAGTCACACAAAAACTAAAAGAACAAAATGAAATGAAATAATGGCCACAAAAGATTCCGGGTCAAGATGGCAGATTAAACACACTGATCGGGTCCCATCTGCAAAGCCCACTTCAACCGCACAAGAAAGGGGACTTTAAAAGACATCTACCCCTGAGAGTGGTGAAACCCACGTGTAGATGGACCCATGGTAACTGCTCACGGACGAGAGAGAGAGAGAGAGAGAGAGAGAGCGCCCTGGACAGAGAGGGGGGAGGTGAGCATTTACAGGATTTATTTTATTTGACTTTATTTTATTTCATTTATATTTTAAAGAGAGAGAGACAGAGAGAGAGAGAGACAGAGAGAGCATGAGCTAGGGAGAGGGGCAGAGAGAGACGGGGAGAGAATGTTAAACAGGCTCCACACTCAGCATGGAGCCCAATGTGGGTCTTGACCCCATGACCCCGGGATCATGACCTGAGCCGGAATCAACAGCCGGACGTTCAGCCAACTAAAAGCCACCAGAACTGATGGACACAAGCTCCGGTTTGAAAGAAGAAGCCCCGGGGAGGAAAGCAGACTTGCCCCCAAGAGCAGCGGTGTGACCCCCACCAGGGGGGACACTTGGGACAGAGAGAAGGTTCTATGAGATTCCCAGGAAGAAAAAGAAGCTGTGCCCAAAACGCAAGGGAACAGAGTCTCCTGGCCTTTCAACAGCTACCCTGGAAAACGGGTGAAAAGCGCCTCCAAGCCCGAATTCCACGCCCGGCCAACTTGCACCTGGCGCGGAGGAGGGCCAAAGGCATCTTCAGACAGTCGCGTCCTAAAAACTCATCCCCCAGCTGATCAGGACTTTCTACAGGACGTGGCCCGCGGAGGTGAGAAAGTAAGCGGCGCGGCGGAGCGAGAGCCCCGCGGATGCCCCCCGGGGACGGCAGGGACAGCCCCTGGGGCCGTGGCCGCAGGCTGGTGTTGAGGACCCCCAGTCCCTGTGGGTGCAGAGGGACTATGGGCCCAGATGCGCCAGCACCGCTACGCTGACGGTCCCTTGCTTTGTCCTGACCGCGTGTGAGGTTCCTGCCTCCCACCCTGGCCCGTGTAAATTTCCTGCACAGAACCCCACAATGTGAGTGGCCCGAGACAGCGCCTTTCTCATGTTGCAGGGCTGCGGCCGAGGGGCTGAAACGGGCCGCCCCAGGGGAAAATCGAGGTATCAGCGGGCCTGGGTTCCTGGGGGACGGTCTGGAATACATTTCCTTGGCTCTTCCAGCTTCAGAAGGCCGCCCGCAGTCCTTGGCTCAGAACCCCCTTCCATATTCGAGGCCAGTCGAGCCTGTCAGCCTCCCTCCACCACTTTGAAGGGCCCTCTGGGTGACGCTGGGACCCCTAGATGGATACGGGACAACACCCCTTTCTCAAGGTTGGCTGATGGGCCGTCTTAACTCCATCTGTAGCCTTGACCCGCACCCCCTCGCCCCTGCCCCCTGCACTGGTTTCCTCCCCCCACCCTTGTGCTCCAACGCTTTGACCACTTGTGCCTCAGGGCCTCAGCACTGGCTGTTCCCTCTGCCCAGATGCTGTTCCCTAGACGCTCACAGCGTTCCCCTCTCACACCGTCGTGTCTCTGCTCAGACGCCAGGCTCTCTCCTCACCTTGCTCCTTCGTTATTCCCCGCATAGTGCAGAGACCTTGAACCCGCTGACCTTGCTTCCGGCTGCCTTCCCCGGGAGGGCATGAGCTCCGTGGCGGGGGTGGGTGGGTGGGGGGCTGTATCTGTGTCGGTCACGGCTACACCTCCGGGCCTCATCCCTTGACCTTCACCCGCCCCAGACACCACTGCCTTTCCTTCCGCAGCGAGGCACCAGCAACCTGCTTTCTGTTTCTCCAGATTTGCCTGTCCCGGAGACTTCACATAATGTGCTTATTTGTTGATTTGGGGGGCGGGGGAGGGGCAGGGAGAGGGAGAGGGCGAATCCCAAGCCGGCTCAGCGCTGTCAGCGCAGAGCCCGATGCGGGGCTCGATCTCCAGAGCCGTGAGATCGTGGCCTGAGCCCAAACCGAGAGTCAGACGCTCAACCGATTGAGCCCCCCAGGCACCCCTCTGGACACTTTATACAGAGTCGTGTGGTACGTGGCCTTTTGCGACTGGCGCATCATGTCTGCAAGGTTTATCGTGTGATAGAAATGTCAGTGCCCCTTTCAGGGGTCAAATGAGAATCCGTGGGGTGGAGGGACTACCTGCCCTTTTACGGTGATTTTAATGCTCCTCACTCATTTCAGTCCGAATGAACTCGGCCGCTAGACTCTGGATCTGTAACGAAGCTGTAAACTGAGTCACGGAGATGGTTAACACAAAACGCAGGTAGTGGGTTCCCTCTGGGCTGGGGGAGGGGGCTGCCCAGACAGCCCCGAGGAGAGTGGCCGTGGGTTTGTGCTTCACCGAGGTGCAGGGCCAGTGCTCACGGGTCCCTTCGCGGGGAGCACACGCCCCTGGCACGCTCTGCCTGCTGTGTGCTCGGTTCCAAATTTAATAAGGATTTCAAGGTGAGCATGAAGGTTTTACCCATGTATGCTCAGCGGTGATTTTTTAAAATAATAGGTGTATTGAGATAGAGTTCACATATCATAACATTTACCGTTTTACAGCGAATGACACGGCAGCATTTAGTACGGCCAGCTCGTTCTAGAGCACTGTCCTCCCCCAGCAGGAGACCCATGTCCATCAGCAGCCACCGCCGCCCCACTCTCTTCTCCCCCAGTCTGTGGATTTTCCTGTCCTGGACATTTCTTGTTCGTGGACTCAAACAACACACACCTTGTGACCAGCTTCCCTCACGAAGAATAATGTTTCCGAGTTCACACACGTCGTAGCGTGCGTTAGTACTCTGCTCCTTCTCGTGGCCAAGGACGCCTCCACGGAATGGGCAGACCACATCGCGTGGACCCATTAACGGTGATTTTCCTGTTCCTCATTCATTTCAAGGGGCTGACTCTGCAGCCAGCATCACTGTGGGCTCCAGAAGGACCCGAGGACCTCCTCCTTCTGCTGAGCTCTGCACTCGCTTCTGCAGGAAGCATTCGGAGACTTTCAGCCTCCGAACTTAAGTTCAAAAGCAAAGCTCTCAAGGGGCCTGTGGATTTGGAACCGTTTTTGCCATCTGGACCCGGCCGTGCCGGGCTGACCCGGGCAGAGAGCTTTCCGGTGTCCCCGGCCGAGCAGAGAGAAGGCCAAGTGTGCCCGCATCTGACTGGGGAGCCAGCCTTCAATGAATGACGTCACTCGGAGAACACGGTCTCGGTTTGTAGGGTTTATTTATGTTAAGAAATCCACATACGATGCCGAGTGTTCAATGGCTGTTTAAGTGATAGTTTTTCCTTTTTCGCGAGAGTTGGAAGATGATAAACAGCTCCAGCTGTAAAAATTAAAGGCAGAAGTGAAGCCAAGGTGCTTATTACGCAGAAAGGCTGAGTGGGGAGGGGGGTTGGCCCTTCCCCCCTCTCAGATAAAAATTACTCTCTGCCGTAACGTGCCACGAACAGTTACCTGCTGTTTATTAATTAGCCTCTGTTAAAAGCACCGCATTGCTGCTAGAGACTGTCCTTCCTCCAATGTGAAAATGGGTTTCTTCATGTTTATTAGAACAACGAGGTCCCACGCGGTCCGGGCTCAGCGAGTACTCCACGGACACGTCTATTTTGTGAACGACACATTTTGTGATTGGAACTATCTCAGCAGAGGCCCAGACACTGACCCTGAGTCACTGGACGTGTCAGCCCCACGCTGAGCCCCCAGAACCACCGGCTGCGGGGGGGGCGTGGCCCCCGGGGCTGCCGCCGAAGGGTCCTGGGGCGGCTGCCCCGGGGGTGGGTGCTGGGAAGGGAAGGGGGACACGGGCTCCCCCGTGAGAACTGGGCTCTGAGGAATCACGGACCTCGGACGGCTCGGTCTTTCTGGACACCCACGAACAAACGCCTTGGCCACTGTCAGGAGCACGCGGGCAAGCCAGCACGCCCTCTGGGGCACAACCCCCTGCACCACAAGGAACCCGAGAAAGGGTCCCAGGTGGGGACCCCTCTGCAGCCCGCGCCCTGGAGACCTGGGTTGTGGGGCGCACGCTAGCCGCAGCAGGGCTTGGCACTCAGGCAGATGAAGCCCGCCCTCCGGCTCCCGGTGTGCGCCTCCCATCCAAAAGGTGCATTGGTGTGAGGGTCCCAGGCGCTGTGATGAGCACCCAGAGCCGACGGCCAGCACCCCGCCTGGCAAGGGAGCCCCAGCACCGCAGGCCAGGGAGCCCCATGGGGCCACCGAGTTCCTCTCCCTCTGCCGTCACCCCCTGCCCCCAGCACCCCTCTGAGGTCCCCTGAGCAGGCTGGCTTCCTTTTCCAAGTCATGAATGACCCAGCTGGGACCTGGGTGCTTGGTCACTGCTGTGTCCCCCTCATGTGGGACCCACACTGGCTGCTCAATGTGGGGCAGCCCTTTGCGGGGCGGGACAGGTGCCGGACAGGACACTCGGCCCCGGGCACCGAGTACGAGTGACGTCTGGTAAGGTTGCCCCTCATTCCCTTTGGCCTCGGGACTGAAATCAGATCTAAGAGCCACTTTCTTCTCACTCAGTGCTCTTGGTTCATTTGTGACTCATTCTTTCACTCATGGAGCCCCGCGTGAGCTCCAGAATTTGCACTAGCCCTGGGGCCTCGTAGGGCGCAAGACGCCCGGGAAGCTGCAGGTGTGCCGAGGCAGACAGCCCCGCATCTGGCAGCAGCTGGTAAGTCCCACCAGCACCCCGCCTTCCGATGCCCCTGGCCACGTGCCAGAGAATGGAGGGATGGACGGACGGAGGAGCGAATGCCGTGTCTGCAGCTTGGTCCCAGAGCCTTGGCCTCGTGGAGGGCAGAGCGGCACCTGTGAGAAGACCAGGGCAGGCCAAGGTCGGAGGGTGGGGCCTGACTCTGGGGGCCCATTAAGACCTGCAAGGTTCTGTGGGCCCCGAAGCTCCCGGGAGCCCCGTCCTTGCCTGGTCTGATGCCCTCTGTGTCCAGTGAGCCGAGCCGCCGCTCTGCATGGCTGCAGCTCTGAGCCCCTAGAGACAGACCTGGGTTCCGGACACAGAGGGTCGGAGGGTGAGGGCATCCCCGCTGATGACAGTGATGACAGCCCGAAGTGTCAGCCGGGGTCTGCGCGCAGCTGTCTCCACAATACCCCCCACTTGGTGGCCCCAAATTACACAGTAGGAAGTCAGGGTGCCCAGGAAGCTGGGGGACAGACTCAGGGTCCCAGAGAGAGTGGGGTCTGACGCAGCTAAAGCTCTTCCTGTCTTCAGCCTCCACCCTGCTCTCTCTAGGACCCAGGCAGGGAGGGGAGCAGGGAGGCCCAGTGTGCACATGGCTGCCCCTCACCCTGGAAGTCTGCTGTTCTCCAGGGGGGCCGGGGGTCTGTCCCACTAATGGGGAGCTGCCCCAGGCCTGGCACGCACGGGGTCCTCAGTGGGGTGTGTGGGCTCGCTGGAGCTGCAGGGGGCATGGGGCCACGTGCAGGTGTGTTCCTGCCACCTGGGCCCCCTTCCTTCATGGGAGCTTCCTCCAGAAGGCAGGAGGGAAGGACCGGGCAGGGCGAGGGGCACAGGGGCGGGGTGGAGGGGGTGGACAGGGTTAAAGTCGACCTCAGGCACCAGAGCCAAGACAGGCACGGGCCCTCCCCCTTCCAGAGCGCTGGCCATGGGTGCCAGCCCCTGGGGCAGCAGGAGGAGGCCCCATCCTGGGAGGGAGGACTCCCGCCTGATCTCACCGCCTCGCCGCCCTCAGCAGGGGAGGTGAAAGTTTCCCCTCCACCAGCCACCTGCCCCACATTACTGGTTTAGAAGTAGCACAGGGGCGGGGTGGACGGAGCGTCCCCTTGGTCACCCCATTTCCCTTCCCAGCTCCCCCATCGGTCCTGTGCAGGGTAGTGGTGGTCCGGACGGAGGGGCTCAGGCCGCGCCCCTCCCCTTGGTTCCCCAGCCCCAGCCCCGACACCACTCAGCGGGGGATGAGCACCCCGCCGCCTGCCCTCAGGGTCCCGCCCTCAGGGCCCCGCCCAGGCGCAGGAACTCCCAGGCGGCCTGCAGCAAGGGGAGGAGGAGGGAGAGGGGCGTATTCCGTCTTGGGAGCTCAGCAGGGACTAGGGCCCCTACGCTGTCTTCGCTCGAGGGCAGCCCCAGGACCCCCCTCTGTGGGGCCTGGGGTGCCCGGTGGTACCCAGAGCTGGGGTCTGGGGTGTTAAGCCTCCTTGCGTCCTGGCCCCCAGGACCCTGAGAGGGCAGGCGGGGAGCCAAACCGCAGGCAGGGGCAGAGAGGAGACCCCGGCTGGACCCCCACACCGCCTCCACCGGGCCCTGCAGAGGGCGGTTCCGGACCGGTTGGTCACACAAAAGGCCCGAATCGCTCCAGGGCTCCCTGGGCACGTCCTGGGCACCACCTCCGGGCTCCCCGCAAACAGGCCTCAAGGGGTGGGCTGCGCACGCACCCTCCGCCTGGGGTTTTCCATTCTTCAGCTCCCCAACCTACCCCACACAGACCCATGTGAGGGGCGAGGGGGCGGGGATTCGGGCCCACTTCACAAATGGGAAAACTGAGGCGGGAAGAAGAAACCCATCGCAGCTTTCCCAAGACTCCAGTGTGTGGAGCCCCAGGAGCAAAGGCGAAATTTGGTTTCCAAACCAAGAGGGTCCCTGGTGTGGGGGCGGGGACCAGGGGCCCTGCAAACCGACGGGCCCAGGGGCGCAACCGACCTGGGGAGTCCGCTCAGTTATCAGGAGGCTGAGTCGAGGTTCCCGCCTCTGGGGCTTCGGGGGAAGCGGAGGGCGGGCTCTCACCCAGAGGTTCCCGCGACTCGGCCTCCTGGAGAGCGACTCGACTCGCTGTTTTCGTTGCCTCCCGGGTCTTACCCGAGCTCAGCCGAGCAAGAGGAGGCTGCCGCGTCCACGCGGGCAGCGATCTGCGGGGCCACCGTGCGGCCTCCGCTGCGCGAAGCTCCGCGGTGCCCGGTGGAACGAAGCCGCTCCCCGCGCGCAGGCGGGCGGCCGCGGGGGTGAGGGCGGCGCGGGGTGAGCGGAGGGCTCCGGATCCGCGCGATCCGACCCCGGAATTCGTTGGCGGATTTTTAAAGGTCTGGGATGGAGAGAGAAAGCGTGGGAAACCGATCCCGTTGGTTGCTCCCGCCGCCGGGGCCGCAGCCCGCGCGCAGCTGCGGGGGCCTCGCCGCGTAACCGCCGCCGGGTCCGGGGCCCGTGGCGCGCGCCCCGCAGAGGAAGCAGTATTTGGGGGGCTCCCTGCGCTCCCCGGAGAGCCGGGTTGGGCCCGGAATACTGGGAGCCAACTCGGTCCCAGGGAACTCACATGGGGGGTTCAGGCCCACCGCTTCAATCTCTTCCGTTAAAAACAAAACAAAAAAATTCCGGATTACGTCCGGCAAGCGCACATGGCAGACCCCAAGTGCAGAGGCGCCTGCGTCTGTGCTCCCGAGAGACAGTTGCCCGCAGCCAGGGCTCTAGGGTGCAGATTACGGCAGAGACATCTCCCCGCGACCCACCCCAGAAGCTGCCCGCCGGCGAGGGACCAAGTCGTCCTGCCTTGGAAGGAAGTCGGTTTCCGAACGTCTGGGGTTTGTTGGGAATCGTTACATGGTTCACATTCCTGGGACGGGTTGGCTGGGAGCGTCCAGGCACCGGCAGCAGCCACTCCGGGGGACCTGCACTGGGAACCGCACAGGGACCAGCCTTGCACCCCGCGGGAGCGCGTGGTGGGCCGGAAGTCAGCGCCTGTGTCCTCTGTCCCCTAGAGTTTGCTGGGTGGAAGGCGGTTTCCCCGGCCTTGGGGTGAGATGAAGGGCAAAAGTGGGCCTGAAATACTAACCCCCGAGCCTCGGGAGGCTCCTGTGGCCCCAGCTAGGGGACGACAGACACCGAGGAGGTTGTCTGTGGCGCCTCACACCACGCGCATTCTGGGCCAAACACTCCAGCTAGCTCTCGGCCCGCCCTGGAAGCCTCTGCATTTGGTTTCCACCGAGTCCCCTGCTGGGCGGGGAGCAAACCAGATTGTCCCCCAGCACCCCCAGTGGTCTCCAAGCCTTTGTTTGCTCAAATCTGGGAGGCATCGCCCCCAACGTGGAGCAGGAGAAGGTGCCCAGAGGAGGGGCCCCCCACCCCAGTCTGATTCACTGTCCCTGTGATGGGGGGCGGGGCCAGCAGTCCCATAGGTAAACTGAGGGAGAGGCGCTTTTATTCTTTTAAGCTACTCAGAATTTTTCTGAGCAGGAACTGGAGATGAGCAAAGCCTGACCCGAAGTCCAGTCGAGCCCCGAGGCTGAGTGCCTGAACGCCCGGGCGACTTTCAGGAGCACAGATAGAAACAGGGAGGGGGGAAGGGGTGAGAATCCAGCCCATCTGCCCGCCAGTCCTGCCTCCCAGCGCCCCCGGCTGCAGGGGGGCTCCCTGGGGCGGGAGGGCCTGGGCACGGGGGCTGGGTGCCTGCTAGGAGGCCAGGCACCCACCTCCGGGCACCTGCACATCACAACGCAGACCTCCCCAGAGGTGGGGCCTTAAGAGTTGGCACGAAACACGGGTCCTAGCCCGGCAAAGGGACCCTCTAGTCCAGGAGTGAGTAAACCCTGGGGGCACACGGGAGGCACTTCTGGGCTTCTCGGGGCATCCTGGAGTTGGGGACCCCCCTTCCTTGCTGCCCATTGAGGACCCACTTGCTCACCCCCCCAGCCCGGCCCCTTCCTGACGGAGTTCATCTGATCCTAGGTCTCCAGCGCACCTCCTGGCTTGTAAGAAAGGCTGTGGTAGGCAGAGCTCCTGACTAAAGCCGGACTCCAGGCTGTGGCAAAGGTTGGCGAAAAAGTCCTCTATCAGGTACCCCAGACCTCGGCAGCAAAGCCGGTTCCCAGACTCAACAGCTTGAAGGCTGTGCCCACATAGCCCACACCTCACCCGCCTCTGACCACTGGACCCTTTGGCCCATGGCCGAAGCCCAGATTACAATGCGGGTCCCCTAGCCCAGTGTCGGCCACAAGAGTCCCTGAAGCTTGGCTTGGCTTGAAAACTGCCCTCCAACGGCTGCTGTCCACAAAATGAAAACTGCCCCTCTTCTAGTGGCCCCCACTGGCCCATACCTGCTCCCAAATGTCCCCAAGGGTCTACAGGGCAGGGCCAGGATCTGGACTTGTGTCTGATTCCCCCTTCTTCGCCCTTGTCTCTGCAGGAATCTGTGACGCCTGACCTGTTCTCGGTTCTAAATCTGGCCACGCGGGGGCAGGGCCCGGCCAGGCCAGGGCCCTGGCCTTGAGGACGGTCTGCCCAGGCTCCTGGAGCCGCTGGGGGGATGGGGGCGATCCCTCTGCACCTGCGGGAGCCAGCAGCCAGGTTGTCTCCTGGCCATTCCGGACCCCTACTTCCTTCTCCCTGGGCAGGGCCCCCCTGAGCCGCAGCAACCCCCGCCCCCCACCGCAGCCCAGGGCTCTGGAGGAGGGCAGGGAAGAGCCAGCTCATGCCCTCCTTCCCCAGACCCTGGAGGAGGTACAGTACCAGAGTCTAGAGAGTGTCATGGCCCAGAAGATTTAGTTGCCTTGTGAGCTGAGCTAGACGGCCAGGGTGAGCTGGGGTGTCCCCAAGAAGAGACGGGGTCTTCCTAACCTTGCAGCCTGCTGGCCACCTCCAGGGCAGGGGAAAAGGAAGCCCGGGCTGCGCTGGGGGTGGGGGAAGGTGGGGGAGGACCTTCTCCGCAGGTAGGAGTGCTTCACAGGCCTCACAAATCGACTTTGCTAGGAGGCTCCCGAGTAGGAGGGGGTCCTGGGGTGCGGAGGTATGAGCGTGACCTTCTGTTCTCTTTGGCCAGTGGCCCCAGACAGGGCAGGTCTGCGGGCTGGAGCCGACTTGGCTGGGCGAAGTGGAATAGCTCCCAGCTCTGGGCTCCAGGTGCCTTCTTCCCCTTCCATGTGACCCCTACCCCAGGTGGGAGTGGGCTCTCAGCCTGCTAGGGTCTGCAGCCAGGCCCCAGTCCCCCATGGGGACCACCCATCATGACCCCCAGAGCCTGGCAGCCCGGCCGGGGACCCTCTGGACATGGTGGCTCTCCACCCAGCCTACGGGGACAGAGACTGTGGGGCGGGGGTGACAGGCACTGGGACACTGCAGGTAGTGGGACCCTGCCGCCAGGTGAGCTCCCTGACGCCAGGGCGGTCAACACTCACCTGTGGCGGGAAGCAGCAGACGCTGCGATCAGCGAGGAAGTGCCTTGGCGTCTGGGGTGGCAAGCAGGGGGCTACCGCCAAGGCCACGGGCGTTCTGTCGACGTTGGAATTCAGACGAGAAGGCAGCTGCGGGTTGCGGGGCGCAGAGGCCCAGCGCGTCGCAGCCTCTACCCCCGCCGAGCCCTGCTCTGTTGAGCTTTCCCTCGGGGGCGGGGGGCACCCGCCACGCGCCCCTCGCCGTCCGGAGGGCCTCCGCCAGGACCCCGGGGTGTCGGTGTTAGCTGTTCCGCCGCTGCGGTTCACCTCTTTCCCGGGAGGCTCGGAACGCAGGTCCCGGCGGAGGCGCCAGCGGCCTCACTGCACAACAAACGGGGAGCGGCCGGCGGGGAGCCCACCCGCGGCAGCCGAGACCCGCACCGAAGGCTCGGCCTCTGCCCTGCTCGGCGGTCTCGGGGGCGGCCCCCGGTGCTGCAGCCCGCGGGGCTCCCGAACGAGGAAGCGCGGGGTCGGCGCCTCCTTTTGCCCCCGTCTCATTCTCGAATCCCAGACACCCTTGAATGAGGAATTCGCACTGTCCCCACCGGGACCCCGGCCCGGACCCCCCGCCCGACCCTCTGCGCTGCGGGACCGCCGGGCCGGCTCCCGGCCTCTGTCCGCCACCTGCTCCGCCGGCCCTTCCGCCCGCGACGCACCTGGGCCGCGAGAGGCCGCTTCCCCGCAGGTGGCCCCGCGCGGGGGCTGGCGCCGCGGGGTACTCACCTGGGGTCCGCGGAGGCGGGCGCGCCCCGAGGGCGGCGGGGTTCGGACGGCCGCCCCCGCGCAGCCTCGGCGGTGACGGGCGCGCGGCTCCCGGCGGCTCGGCGCGGACCGAGGGCGGCGGGTCCGGCTGCACCCGCCGCCGGGGCTGCGGCGGAGCGCGGAGCGGGCGGCGCCGCCGCTGTTGTTTTTGAGCCGCGGAGCCCGGAGCGGCGGCGGTGGGGGCGGAGGGGAGGGGCGGGAGCCGGGCCGGCCGAGGGGGGCGGCGGGGCCCGGAGGGGGGCTTCGGAGGAGCCGGGTTGGGCGCGCGCGCCCGGACACCCCCTCGGGCGACCGCGGGCCGGGGCGGGGGCGGCGGGCAGAGGCCGGGAGGAGCGCGGGCTGGGGCGACGGCGAACGCAAAGCTCTTTAATTAGGAGTCAAAGGCGGAAGAACGAAGCCGACCCGGCCAGACCCGCGCCCGAACTCCCGCGGACCGGAGCGGGGGGCACGAACGCGGCCGCCCCTCGGTCTCCGGCCCGGGCCGAGGCGGCAGCGGCGGAGCGACGCGGCGCAGGGGACGGGTGGGGGCATAGTCACCTCGCCTCCGGGGCCACCTGGGTCCTTTTAAAGTGTCCGGGGTGCGGGCCCCGGGCGGGAGCGCCGTGCACGGAATGTTTTCTTAAAGGGCCAGTTCCGAGCTGCGCCGAAAAGGGGGAGAGGGGGCGGGGGGAAGAGATAAGTGAGTGGAA
Organism: Proteles cristata cristata; assembly: GCA_017311185.1. Classification (NCBI taxonomy): domain Eukaryota; kingdom Metazoa; phylum Chordata; class Mammalia; order Carnivora; family Hyaenidae; genus Proteles; species Proteles cristata. The sequence continues at coordinate 71,176 of JAESUZ010000389.1, read as the reverse complement.
GACCGGGAAGGCCGAGGAGAGCCCCCCAATCCCGCGCCGAGGCGGCGGCGGCGGCGGCGGCGGCGCGACGATGAGGATGATGAATACATTGCAAAGTTTTTTTGGCCCCGGCGAGGGGTGTCAGATTGAGTGCTCTGTGCGCATGTGCGAAGGTGTCCAAACTGACAATGCTGGGGAGATGAAGATAGTGTGTAGCTGCTTCTGGACTCAAGGAGGAGGAGAGAGATTCCGCGAGCCGACACCATGCGATCCAAGGCGAGGGCGAGGAAGCTAGCCAAAGTAAGTCTCCGCGCTCGGCCGCGCCGCGCCGCCGGGTCCCGGCCGCGGGGCCGGGGCGCCCGGGCCAGGGGTGCGCGTCGGGGCGCGGCCGGCGCGCCCTGGGCTCCCGGCCCTCGGATCGGCCGCGCGGCCCGGGGCTGCTCCGCCTCCCGCGCTCCGGGGCGGCCGGGCTCGGCGCGGAGGCTCGGGGCGCTCCGGGCCGCGCGCTCCCCGAAGGCGCCGGCCCTCCTCGCGCGAACCCCTCCCCCAGTGTCAGGCGCTCGGGCCCGGGAACCCGAGGCGCGCGGTGGGGGCCGGGGAGGGGGGCGGAGGGGGAGGGCTGGGGGTGGAGGGGAGCGAAAAGCGAAAGTTAGCGAAAAGTTGACGACAGGGGAGAGCAACTTTTTCCTCCCCGCTCGCTCTCTCCCTCTCTCTCTCGGAGTGGCTCTCAGTCCTGGTCAAATCATATTCCGGGCTTTTGAAATAGTGGGCGCTAGAGCACCGCCTTTGGCGTCCGCCAGCTGGGCGCAGAGGAGGGAGACCCCGAGCCGGGGAGGGGGCGGAGGAGGGGGCGCGGGCCGGCGTCCTCCCGGCTCCGCGGGCGCAGGGGCAGGGGCGGCGGCGGCAGGACGGCCTCGGCTACTCGGGGAGCAAAATGGAGCCGCTTCCCCGGGCTCGCAACTGCGGTCGGGAAGTTTATTCTCGACTGGTGGCCCGCGCGGGGGCAGGCGCTGCTCCGAGGCTCGCGCAGCCCCGGCGCGGATGCCTCCGGCAGGAGGGTCCCCACCCGGCCGCCTTCGGCCCCGCTCGGCCCCGCTCGCCCCCCTGCGCCTTGTCGCCCGGCACAGCCTGGAGGCCCGGCGGGGACAGAGCTGCCCCCGGCGACGCTGCCCGGTCCCCGGCCTTACTTTCTCTTTCGCTCCGTCTCGGGCCGAGCCCCAGGCTCCGCGCGCCCGGCCCGCCGCCGGCCGGGTCCTCGCCGCCGCCCGGGTGCGCCCCGCCGCCCGCCCCCCGCCCCCGCCGCCGCCGCCGCCGCCGCGCCCCGGGGCCGCCCGCGCGCCCTCCGCGCCCCGGCCGCCGGCACCTTCGCCCGAGAGGCCCGCGGGCCCGGGAGCGCGGCCCGGGAGCCGGGCAGGTGGGAGCGGCGGCGCGGCTCCCGAAGCCCGGCCGAGGCCCGGCTGCAGCGAAGCGGCGAGCGCCGCGCGGAGAGGAGCCCGCGCCGCCTGCCCTCGCCGCCCCCGCCCCCGCGGGCCGCCCGCCCACCCGCTCCCCCTCGGGCCCCTCGCGCGACCACCAGGCCGTTCAGGTTTCTCTCCTTTCCGGCCTGACCCGGCCCGGCCGAGCCTGGCCGCACCGGGGCCGAGCCCCTGAGCGTGAGCCTCGGTGGGCCGGAGACTCCCACACTTTCCCGGAGAAGTTCTGCTCTGCTGACTGGGTCGGCCCGGCTCCCCGCGGATGGCGGCCCGCGGCGGGAGGCCTCGCGTCCACGGCCCGCCGTGGGGGAAAAGCAGCTCCCCCGCCTCCGCGGGGCGCCCCTGGGGTGTCCCCCCCCGGGGCTGCCGGGGCTCCTCCTCGAGGCTCCGCTTTCCAGCCCGTCTCCCCTGCCCGGTGCTCAGAGCCTCGGCCTCCTCCACCTCCTGTGACCTCTGGTCCCTCTTGGTGCGAACAAGGCCCCAGTGTCGTGTGGCTGGTGCACTGCCTGTGGGCCCGTGGCCGTGGGCTGTGGGCGTTCCCTGCACCGTTGGGGTCTCTGGGTGAGCCCACGGGTTTCCTCAGAGTCTCGCCCCTGGGCTGCAAGCTGCCCCATCGGGCTCCCTAAGGGGCCGCAGCTTTGAGCGAGAAAGTGGAACGCGCCGCGCTCTCTCTGGGCCTTCGCTGCAAGCGAGAGGCGGGCTCTGTGCCCCCAGGGCAGCCCTGGGAGCAGCCCGGCCGCCCTCGACCCCGCACAGGTGGGGAAGCTTGAGTGGCTGGCTCTTCTCAGGACCTAGACCTGGCGCCTGGCAGCAGCCGAGAGCCTGGCCCTGAGGCCGGGGAACCAGACCCGAGGGTAGGGCAGAGCCCAGGGTTCCCCTTCCTGGGAGTCCCTAGTGAGGCAGAGCCCCGCACAGTGTGTGTGTCCCGGCCGGGCCCGCTGGAGCCCACGCCGGGGCAGCCCCCCAGCCCTCCGCGGGAAGGGGGCCGAGGCAGGCACAGGGCACCGCACCCGCTGTGGAATTTCATTTCACCAGAGGATATTTTAAGCAGATGTGGAGGTCCCCGGGGACCTGCCTCCATTACCTGAATCTGAGGAGGCAGGGCAGCCCCAGGCGGCCAACAGAACCCCACCCCTCCCTTCTAGACCAGATCCGGCGGGGGTCGTGGGCTGGGGAGGAACAGGGGTCACGGTCAGGAGGCCGCCATGCCGGGCTGGGCTGGGCCGGAGGCCGCGTGAAGCATAACCTGGTCAGTGAGCGTCAGTCCCTGCGTCGAGCGCGGGGGCTGCCCTCGAGGGTGCAGCTGGGGCGGTGATTTCGTTTGTGTTTCCCCAGGACCCCGCTCCAGGGGCTCCCCTGCTGGGCCTGCGTGTTTACTGAGTTGGTAGCACCTTTGGAACTCACATTGGGGGCTCTGACTTGAGGGCATAGGCCACTGAGGGGCTCACCGTCTCCTCCGTGTGAGCCCAGACAGCTGCGGGCGGACTGAAGACCGGGGTCCCCCAGAGTCCCCTCGAACTGGCCAGGGTACCGCTGGCCTGTGGGGAATCGAGGCCGTCCCTGCCCTACATTTAAAAAATGAAATGCCTAACAAAACCTTTGTGTTTCTGCTGCTCTTGGCAGTCAGGAGCAGGCGGGGGGTCAACAGAGCCAAGGTGCCCCCCTCCCGATCTCCTAACACAGCTGGGGGACCCCGTGCAGGGGAAGAGGTGCCCCCAGAGACTGTGTCCCGCCGCGGCCCCCATCAGAGCGGCGCCTGAGACCAGATCCCTTCGGCGCACAGACTCTCAGACACACGTATTCCAGGCCCGGGGTTAGTGTCCTCGGAGCGCCCGCCGCCTGGCCCCCGGCGCGGAGCTGGGGGCCGCCGCCTCTGCCCGACGCCCGGCTCGGTGTGTCTTGTACGTGTGCTCCAGAGCCACGCGTGTGCGGAAGGTGCGTGTGCGATACACGGTGCGGGGTTGGCCCCCGCCAAACCTGCCGGGCTCGGCTCCGCCGGGCCCTGCTCCCCGCCCCCTCCCCCGCCCCTCCCCGCCCGGGCACCAGGGGACGTCTGCCCTTTCCACCGGTTCTGTGTCCCCGGAGCCAGGCCAGCGGCCTCGAGTCCGGAGGCCTGGAAGGGCAGCGGCGCCGGGAAATGCCCGGCAGGGGTGGAGCGCCTGGCCCGCTTCGGGCGAAAACGCGGAGGCTGCGGTGAGGGGCGGGGTGCAGGGCTGGCGGCCAAGGCCAGGTGCCCCACGGTGGTGCGCTGAGTGCCTGAGGCTCCGTCTTCGACACCGGCCCCGCGGGTGTGCCTCGGCGCCCAGGCCTGTGGGCGGGGGTGGATGCCAAGTGCTGTGGGTTGAGTGACCTCCGAGCGGGCTCCCAGGGGAAGGGCGCTGGCTGTGCCCTCAGGTCCTCATCAGGCCTCCCTGCACCCCCCGCGGGCTGCTGGTCTGGAGCAGGTGCGGCTGGGCCTCCGGCCCCTCCGGGCCCACAGCCGTGGGGACCGTGAGATCCCCTTCTGGGCACAGCTCGGAGCTGGGGAGCTGGTCCCCAGGCGGGTGCTGGCGGTGGGGCCGGCCAGAGGCTCCCCCCACTGGGCCCCCAGGAGGAGGCCACCAGCTCGCAGGGCGGCTGTGGGCTCTATTAGCCCCCTGTTTTATTCAATTAGGAGGCAATTAGGGATCCTTGGGGGGCTGGGGCTGGTAATTAAGGTGATGTATAATTAGAGTTTCAACAAAAATTATCCAGGATTAAAAATCTTTTGAATAATTTCGTTTAAAAATTTAAAATGGCGTTAGAGACAATTGATCAGGTTTTGAATCAAACCCGTGTAACAAGTCTTGGACGCCACAGCTCCCGTAGCGGGTGCGGGAGGACAAGGGGCGGCCTGGGCGCTGTCCCCCTCTGGGGAAGAAACTTGGCGAAGGGACAGAAAAGCGGGGACTGGCTGCGCGGTACGGTGGCGGCCGCGCGTGCGACGGCTGCAGACGGCGCTGCCGGCCGGGCGTGGGCCTTGGGGACCCGGGGCTGAGCGGATGGTTGCGGAAGTCCCCCGTTTTCCGCGCACAGAGTCCCGGCAAACTGCCGCGGGGCGAACAGCGCTGCCGTCTACACAGCGCAGCCGGTCTCCCTGTGGCTGCAGCGGCGGCCGGGGCGCCCCTCATCCCAGCCCAGCCTGCGGGAGCAGTGCCTCCTCCTCCAGGGTCACGGTGGGTCCCCCAGGGTCTCCACCTCTCAGTTTCCTGGATGGAGAAGGGCGGCCTCTCCCTGACTCTTGACCCTGACCCATACTCTGTGTGTGTGTATGGTGGGGGGGTGGGGGGGCAGGCCCGTGTCCCCATCGAGGTGGCTTTGCAGACCTGGATGCGCAGAGTCTCAGAGAGTGCTTCTGGAGCCCGGGGAGCCTGGGTGTCAGTCCGCCCGTGTGGGGAGGGGGGAGATGGTGAGGGGAGCGCAGGGCGGAGGTTGGGCTTTGCAGGATCCATCAAGCTTGCCTTCGGGGATGCGTCCCCAGCCCGGCCCAAGCCCCCCCCCACATCTGCCGCGCACCTGCCCCAGGAGGCCCAGAATGACCCTGGGCCTGGGCTGCTGCCCCATCCCTGCGGCAGCCACAGCCTCTGGAGACGGGAGCATCCAGGATCCCTTAAAGGCGCGCTTGGTCCACTTTCTAGGCATGACCCCACTTCCTTTCACTGACCTGGGGAGGAGGGAATTTGGCCTCGTGGGCACCACTTTTATATGTAAAAACTCCCAAACACAGAGAGGTCAAGTAGCCGATTCAAAGTCACACAGCAAGTTAGAGATGAAACTGAGTGCCACTTAAGTAAAGCCCAGCAAGCTTTCTCATTTCACACGCTCTCCCCTCCCCTTCCTTAGGGTCCTGCAGGCTGCAGTTAATGCCACAGGCTTTTTTTTTTTTTTTTTTTAATGTCTCAAGGTTTAAGCATTCTCCCAAGGCCAGTGCTTGCTTGTAACAGGTCTGGTCTTTAAAAGCAAATAAGACATCAGTGTCCTTACCACTTGTGAATGCAACCGGCTAACTCTGTCAGCCTCCTCCAGACCGGATTCTCTCTGCCCGGGTCTGGACTCCCCTGGGCGGGACGCTTGCCCTGGGCGTTTCCAGCCCCTGGCTCCGCGTCTCCCCTCCCAAGGGCAGGTGCAGAATAGCAGAAGTGCTGACCGGGGTCGGCCTCCCGTGCACCCCCTAGGTGCTGCCTTACGCTGAAGCAGAGGCAGGAGGGGTGGGCGCCGCCTGCTCACCCTCCCGCGGCCACCACCCCAAATCTGGAGGGAAATAACCACTGCCCCTCCCCCAAGGCACTCGGGGAGAGGTGGAGCCCGCTGCTGCCCTGTGGACCTGAGCCACTGGGCGGGAGGGACTGGAGGCTGTCGCCGGAGGTCCGGCCCGGAATCGGCCGCTCTTTCTCAAGCCTGGGCACCTCGCGGGCTGCCGCCTGGGCCGTGGCACCCATAGTAGCCTGGCCAAGCGCTCCTGAGCTTTTGTGGGCCCCCGGGCGACGGGGAAGGCCTCTTCCTGCCTTACCACTCTCTCTCTTGGTGTTTCTGCCATCGAATCCTTGGCCGGCCCGCCTGGCCGGCCTCTCCCGAGACTCGGAAACAATGTCCTGGAGCTCACAGAGCGCGGTGCCTCGGCTCCGAGATACATATTTGTTTAATAGTTAACATTCTGTGCAAAAAAGGAGGGAAGTCAGATTCTGGTGAAGGCTTTGCTTATTTTATATCCACTATAACTATTTCTGTCCATGAAAATTGGCTTAATTATATCAATGGAATGTTTCTTTTTCAATTCTGTATGCAATTAGTCCATCTTGCTGGCTGCAATTTATTTTAATAAAAAAATAAACCAGTGGTGTGTTCAGTTCCTCGTCCCCTGGGGACAAATGCGATTGGTGTGTTTAATTTCATTAACTACAATGCGGCCTACTGGAAAAATGTATAAAATCAGCTTTCTACAGCTTAAACACTGGCATTTGAAACAAATCATTATTGCATTAGCTGTCACACTGGTAATTCTAGAATCTAAGGAAAAAAATATATTATGGCTGTTTTTATAACCCTTTGCAAATGCACTGTTAAAATAATTTATAATCAGTTTAAAACATGGCTGGGTCCTGGTGAATATTTTCTCTCCTCTATCTAAGGCTCTGCATTCTCCCGTGTCCATTTCACATACTGACGCCTATGCCGTTTTCAACCCCAAATAGGCCCCTTTCAGGGTGGAGACGGTGGCATCCATCCTTAAGCAAAGCTGGAAACGTGGGGTCTGCCTTTCTGTTCTGGTCTCACCCTGGCCTTGAGGTAGATTATCGCGTGTAGCAAGACTCGTCTGAAATCCGCTGTGGGCCAGATGGGGTCCCCGGAGGTTGGGGCCGCAGACCTTCCCCTCCCTCGCCTCCGGTGGGTGGACGGATCCATAAACGTACCTGGCTTTAGGGTTTTACAGGCATGGGAGCGAACCCCCCGCGCCCCCTGTCCCCCGGGACTGCGGTGTTACCTGCTCAAACTCGGGGAGGCCCAGCACAGCTTCTGCTCTGCCCTCCGGTGCCACCCTGCTTGGGAAGGGAGAGAGTGGGTGACCCTCACACACACACTTGCTGAGCCCGGTGTGAGGGTTCGCCGCAAAATTCACCAGACTCTGGAGGGGGCTGTGCCCTCAGTTTGCGCCCCTGGAGCACGAGTTGTGTGTGGGATCCGCATTGTCCCCGGGCCCGAGCGGACTCCGTGCAGGTGGCGTGGCGGGTGATTGGGGGGGGTCTCCTCTCCCTCCCTCCCGCAGCCCTGTGCCTGGAGGCGGTTGGGTGGATCTGGGCGCAGGGTGGTGGGGAAAGCCCAGGGCTCCTCAGTGGCTCCCGGCTCTCAGGGGACCTTCGAGCTGACCGGAAGCCCCTGCTGAGCGTGGAGGTGGGCAGGGAAGGTGTCTGGCAGAGACATGTGGGCCCGGCCTTGCTTGGGCTCCTTCCAGAGCGTTGTTCCGCACCCCCCCTCCCCACCCAGTCAGTGCCCCGATGCAGTGGCAGGAAGAAGGGGGCTCAGTCAGCAGCCTAGGAGGTGGGCCCAGGGGGCTGCGCATTTGAGGGGCTCCCAGGCCCCACAAGGGGATTCGCAGGGAGTTCCTGGCTGTGACCGCGGGCGTCTGGCCACACCGAGGGCTAACCCCTGGCCCTCCTCCGTGGCCTCCTGACTCACCGGGATGGATTCACTTTGGACACATTCATATTCTCTAGTGGATTCCACTGTGGGTGACGCGGAAGGGGACAGCGCCCTGAGGTCTGGAGCCCCTGCTGCTTGTCAGGGATGTGGCCTCTGGGGCTGGGGGTGGGGCACTCCGGCCGGGTCTCCCCAGATCCCTGATTCTGGAGACCAGCCTGGCCGACGTGACCCCCGCATGCCCAGGGTGTGTCCGGCCCTGCTGTTCGCTTTCCATTCAAGGTGCTGCTGAGTCAAGAAATAAATGGCTTTGTCTACTTTCCTACATTAGAAAGGATAACAAAGCCGAACGCTTCCTGCAAATATCAAGCCCTGGGCCTGGATGCTGCTCTTGAGGCCGCCGTGGGGCGGGCTGGGGGCTTCCTGTCCTGGCCCCAGAAACCTGGCTTCACACCGCGGGTGCCCCTCTCCTGACCTCCACGTCCTGCCCTTGCTGCCAGTGCGGCCCCCAACCTCACTCCTGTCGAATCCTCTCCTCTTACTGCCTCTGCCTGAGCGAAGGCAGGGGTGCAGGGCCCGAGCACAGGTGGGGTGCAGGTGCCTCCCGCCACCACATACACCTGCGTGCATCTGCGTCTTATTCGTCCCCCAGCCTCAAGCAGGCATGACTGCATGGAAAGTTCTGAAAGGGTCCGGCGCGGTGTTTGGGGGTTCCTGGGGCCAGATGGGGGTGAGGCAGAATTCACAGTCCATTCAGACCGGCACTCAGAGCTGGGGTTTGAGGGTTTTGGGGTTTTGTCCCTGTGGCTACTTGGGCTTTGTGGGTCCCTGGGCTCCCGAGGCTTCCTGAGGGTCACGTGGGGGCCCACGAGGGGTGTGGGCGTGCAGCCGACACGTGTGCACCAGCCAGCCCGAGGGTGCGAGGCCGTACCCCTGGAGGTCTGCTCTGCCCCAGCAAAGGGTCCACTTCGGCTCTCGCACACGGCTCAGTCATGAAATACAACACACGTGCAAGATCCTCAGCTTGTGATTTTATTCCCAGACTGGCGAGCTGGAGGGCTGGGTCTGGCTGGCCCCTCCGACTGGCAGCCAGGCGCCCGCCTGCCCCGAGGCTGGCCACGGTCTCCCGCGGCCTCTTGCCGAACCCCTTCCACCCTCACGCCCGTCTCCGGGCTCCAGCAGCTGGTGGCATCTGCCAGCTCTCCTCCCGTCAGAGCCCCCGCCCCCGGCTGCCGCAGGAGCTCAGGCTCCTCTGTTCCTTTCGGGAGCTCGGATCTGTCCATTCCTTCCTGCCCCTGGAGCTGAGCACGCTGCCCCTGGGCCTACTGTGCGCAGGGCTCGAACACGCCAGACGGTTGCGGGACGCCCCGCTGTGGGCGGTGTGACGAGCTGGGGGCTCACAGGCTGCTGCCCCAGGGTCTGGGCTTCCATGTCCAAGCTGTTTGGACGGAGAGGAAGCCAGATCAGACCACCAAGCCACCCCCGACCTCAGCATGTCCAAAGGCAAACCCTCTTGGGTGTCCCTGGCCTTGCGTCTGTGCGGGAGGGGTGGCTGGACCCCCAACTAGGGGTTCGATGTCAGATCAAAAAGGCCCAAAGGCGGAGGGCATGAGGGAGAGGAGCCTGGGCCATTTGTCTTTGCTTCTGTTTTAAATTCAGGAGCTCACTTGGAACGCGTGGTGCCTCTGGCACCTACGGCGGGCAGGGCACCTCGGACCTTTGAGCACGAGGAGGTGCCCTGGCCGACGCGGGATGAATGGGGACGTGCTATGGCCGGGAGCCCTTTCCCGTGACACAGTTTAATCCCCCGTATCTATATTCAGAAACTGGTAGTCGATGTTATGCCGAAATATGGATTTACATAATAGACTCCCATTGCCCCTTCTGGCTGCGTCTCGGAGGGAAAGGGGCACGCATTTCAAAGCACTCAGACATTTGTATCCGCTCAATGGGCTGTAACAGCGTCTTCAGGGAGGCCTGGCCACATCGGTCCATAAAACATTTAAACAAAGGCTGGAAATTATGCTCACCGGAGGAGCCCAAACGGTGAGCCCAGGAGAGCCCTGCCCGCCGCGGGCAAGCGCAGGGCGCCGACCCTCGTGCGCCCCCCACGCCTCCCCCCTCCCTGCCACAGGACCCTCAGGTGACGCTCCTGGTCAGGTCGGAGAAGGTCCAGACTCAGGCTGGTTCCCCAGACTTCAGTTTTTACCAGGCGGCCCGTTCTCTCCCTCAGTCCCGGGAGGGCGATGCGCTCAGGTCTTACAGCATCCCTGGCCTGTGCTGACCTGGCCAGCGTTTCTAGCCAGCGGGTTCACACGTGGCTGTGTGTCACCCCTGCTGGCCCAGCCGCCGAGCATGCCCGTGTCGTCAGGGTGAAATCCTCAGTGGTCCCGGGCATTGTTGCTGGAGCGTCAGCTCAGAGGAGGGCACCTTGCTGCCGGAAGGCCCCCGGTGTCCCCTTTAGAAGGGAGTTTATGAGCTGCTTTCAGCCTTAGCAACCAGCGCGGGGCACAGTGTGCCCTCCGGCTGTGTCCCCGTCCTCAAGGCTGTCACCGGCTTGTGCCAAGGTGCTTCTCTGGGGGGACCCGGCTCTCCTCGCACCCCCCCCCAGCTTTCATCCCCAGGAAAGTCAGCGCATTCTTGAACCACCTGAGAACAGGGGGGCGTTCCCGTTGGCCAGAGCCGCTGCTGGCAGAGGGGGACGCGGCCCCGGCACAGCCCCTTCATCTGGCTGATGTATGGACACGGCCCTGAGCGTGCGGACGCGTCCACTGTGCAGAGGCTCCGTGCGTGTGCGCCTGTGTGCGAGCGTGGGTCCCGTGTCTGAGTGAGACTCACCCTCAGGCCGCTCTCTCTGTTTTGTCAGTGACGTTGGACCGTCCCTGCCCACTTGCGCTTTGCACGGACCCCCACCCCCCACCCCGCACTGCTCATTTCCCCGCGGGGTCTGGAACGGTGGCGGCGGCCAGGCCCAGCGCCGTCTGCAGCTGGTTGTTGGGGGAGAAGGGAAGGGAACGGAGAAGTTCAAAGGTGGAGAGCAGGCAACCCGTGAGCCCTTCGCCGCATGTTTTTAACCCCCCGGAAGAAACAAAGAGGAGAAGGAGCTGTCTGGGTAATCCTGGGCCCTGGTGCTCACATTTAGAAAAATTAGGGCCTCTTGAAAAATTACAGAATTATGCTGCAGTGTCAGCTTCCAAGGTAATGATGCGTCTGTGTGTGAAAATATTCAATTGCAATAACACTCCTGTGAGTGCCTCTCTGAATAGGGCATTCAGTTCCCGGCTCGGGCCGAGCGTGAAGCTAGTGACTGACAAAATACAAATGGTGTCATAAAACACGGGGGCTCCAGCCGGACGCTGCCTTCCGATCGGGTCCCCCAGCTCGGCCCGTCCAGCCATCCTTTTCTTTAATGAAACAGCCCGACGATGTGGCTGATTATTTATTTATCACGTTAGCAGGAGGAAAGCTGTCAGAGACAGATCGATTTTTCCCTGGAAGTGATTTGACGTTACTTTGGAAATACGACCCGCTAAGCTATGTTGCACGCTGTCCTCTGCGCTCCCTGAGTCCATTCGGCGGCCGTGCGGACAGTCGTGCTCCGGAACGTGGCAGCAGCCTGGGCGCACGGCGGGCCTCGCCGCCCGCTCTCCGTCCGGCTGGGAGGACTCGTCACGGGTGTCAGTCCCCAGGAGTGTGTCCCCAGGAGTGTGGCCGACATCTTCTTCCGGGCCAAAGAGATCTGAGTAGCAACAAGTCGGTCGGGGACAAGGGCAGACCCTTCGTGTTTCCACCGAGCCTGGGGAGACTCGGCGTCTCTGACAACAGCCGGCGAGATGGGGGCCCCCCGCTCGGGCGCGGGGAGCCCTCAGCCGTGTGCAGGGAGCTCGTGCGTGTGCGCGTGTGTGCGCGTCCTGGGGAACGGAACGGCGTGGTTGGGGGCCGGCACATTCGCCCGGGAACAAAAGGACTTACACAGGCCGGTGGAGAGAAGTCCTCAGAAAGCCCGGGGGCAGAGAGCCGGCCCAGGAGGGGCTCTCCTTTCTCGGCTGGGAGTCTGGACCGCAAAGCAAAGGGGCCCCGGAGTCTTAACTTTCTCTCCATCGAAGGTGTTAATCTTACCTTCCAAAGGTTAGATAAAGCGGCTCAAAGCTGTTTGTTATTGAATCTCATCTGCTAATTACGGTGGTGGCCTTGATCACAGGCCCGTCCGGGCTGCACCGCGTGGCCCCCACGGCTGGCAGCCTGGAGAGGGGTCATTCTTTGCTGCAACCCAAGAGCTCCCTCATGGGGGTTTTAGGTTGCGTCCCGATGCTGACAGAGTGCCCGCGTTCGAAGGGGAGGGGCCGGCCACGAGAGTGAGAAGCCCGTTGCCCCGGCGGGGTCCTGCGTGCCCCTCGGGAGCCCCTCCTCGACCCCCAGACTCCGCCTGGCACTGTGAGGGGGAGGGCCGGGCACAGAGGAACGCAGCCTGGCCTTTTGTGACAAAGAACCCGACTCCTTATTCGCTGGGTCGTGGAGTAATACTTGGCCTTGCCTGCAGGGCCCGTGGCTGGGGGAGGGGGGTGTGGTGTGCAGGGAAGTGGCCCACAGACAACTCGGCGAGGCCCGCGGTGCACTGTGCGGGATGCCGGGACCCCCTGGGGGCCCGTGCCCACCATGCCGGCCAGTCCCCACCACAGGGCGCCCGGGAGGGCCACCCAGGGGCCTCGCCACCTCCTCCTGTTGAAACCCCTCCCACCCCTTGCCCTGCCCAGGGGCAGAGGCCTCCAGCAGACAGGCGGGGGGTTGGAGCCATGGCGCCTCAGGGACGGTGGCGGACACCCCCGTGAGTCACACCGCTGGGCGCCTCAGACCCGAGGGCCACCTGCTCCAGGCCTCAGAGTCAGTCTTGGGCCTCATGTCCCGAGTTCCAAATGGCATGAGGGCAACGTCACGTCAGCCGACCTTGGACGGAGCAGAGGAACCTGACTGGCCGCCTGCTGGCAGAGACTGGCTGCCTGGTGCCTGGGCCGGAAGGCTGGCCTTGGGGTCCCCGTGCCCCCGGCACTGGGCCAGGGGGTCCCGAGGATTGCCCGCGGCGACGGCCTGCCCCTTGCACGCCCCCTGTCTGTCCAGCAAGAGCCCCTCCAGGCCAGCCTGCTCCCCGCGTATAGTTGCCCTTGGCCGAGGCTGAGAGACAGGACACCTGGTGACAAGAAAGAGCCCTGAGGGTGACTGTGCCCCGACGTGCTGGGCTCTGAGGACATGAGTTCAGTTTTAGAGAAGCTGAGAAGGGGCCCCAGGAAGCACCCTTCCCTCTTGTCGGGGCTGGACTGCGGGACGCACGCTGGTCACCATCACGGCACCTTGTGCCTGCAGGGCAGCTCCTGGGCTTCCTGCCTGTCCCGTCTCTGCGGGCTCAGCACAGAGCAGGGGCCGAGGGCGGTGCCACGTGCCTCCCATCGCCCCGTGCCAGGGCCCGCTGTCCTCCAGGACCCAGTGAGGCAGGTGTGGGGTCCAGTCCCACCCCTGTCCCTTCCAGGCCCCGAGAAGGGCCAGCCTGGTGGGAAGGAGGGCGTTCGGTCTGCGCATTTGGCGGGGGTGAGCCCCACGCCTCTCTCCTGGTCTCGGGACAGGATGCTCACGGCTGCCCTGAGCGGCCCAGACGGGCCCCGGGCAGGAGGCAGAAGGCTGGGCCGGCGGGTGCGGGCCCTGAAGGCGGCACCAGCTCCACTGTGGTGTCTTTGTGAGCAGCTGTTTGGGGTTTCTGGAACTTTCTTGCACCCGGCTGAGGGCAGATGTGTGTGAGCGTGTGGGGCAGAGTGGCCTTGGTGTGGCCGACAGACTGGAAGGCTCCGCTGCGATGACGTTTTCCCGAACACAGAGTGAGGGAGGCAGTGAGGGTCCTGGGTGGAGGCACCCGGCCCGAGGAGCCGTGCCCGCCGTCCGCCAGCCGCTGGCTGTCCGGCCACCTCGGGCAGCTGTGCTGTCACGGGAGCCCAGCAGGCGTCTTCACTGTCTTTGGGGACCCAGCCTCCCACGTTCCCCTGAGAAGGAGAGCCCGGGGCCGTGAGGAGCTGTGCCACCAGAGCCCGACACGGCGCCAGCCGGGGAAGGGGTGACGGCCTGTGCGGGACCCCGCCGCTTGCAGTCTCTCGCTTAGTTTTCTGCCAGAGGATTTTGGGGAGCCGAGTGGCAAGTCCCAGGCCTGGAAGGGGAGAAGCGGTTTCTCTCTGCTGTCATCCAGCTGACATCCTACTTCGGAGTCTCTTTGCATCTCCAGAGGGACAAGCTTGGGACTTGCTCAGGGGACCAGGGGAGGATGGAGCTTTCCGGTAATCAGTGTGTGCAACACACGTGTATACGCGTATGTGCAGGAACCCCCCCACATGCTCATGTGTGTGCAGGAACGCACATTCGTGTGCAGCAACACACGCACTCACACGCATGCAGGAACACATGTGCACTCACACGTGTGTGTAGGAACACACACACATGTCCAGGAACACACACGGATTCACACATGTGTACAGTAACACACACACTCACACACATGCAGGAACACACGTGCACTCACATGCATATACAGAACGCACGCGGACTCACACATGTGTGCAGAAACACACATGTGCCCACACACATATGCAGGAACGCACATGCGTGTGCAGCAACACACACAGACTCACACATGTGTGCAACAACACACACGCACTCACATGCATGCAGGAACACACGTGCACTCACACGTGTGTGCAGGAACGCACACGGACTCACACATGTGTACAGCAACATACACACTCACACCCGTGCAGGAACACAATGCACTCACACACGTGTATGCAGGAAAGCACACACGTGTGCAGGAACACACTCACATGCATATACAGAACGCACGCGGACTCACACATGTGTGCAGGAACACACATGTGCTCACACACATATGCAGGGAACGCACATGCGTGTGCAGCAACACACACAGACTCACACATGTGTGCAACAACACACACACTCACATGCATGCAGGAACACACGTGCACTCACACGTGTGTGCAGGAACACACGCGTGTGCAGGAACACACAGACTCACACATGTGTGCGGCAACACACATGTACTCACACGCATGCAGGAACACACGTGCACTCACACGTGTGTGCATGAACGCACACACATGTGCAGGAACACACACAGACTCATACATGTGTACAGACACACACTCACGCACATGCAGGAACATACATCTGCTCACATGCGTATGAGGAACGCACACGCGTGTGTGGGAACACACGTGCGCTCACATTCATATACAGAACGCACGGACTCACGCATGTGTGCAGGAACACACATGCGCTCACACGCATATGCAGGAACGCACACGCGTGTGCGGGAACACACGTGCACGCACAGCGGACGCTTCGGGAGACCCCATGTAGATTTCAGTCCCGACCGCACTTCGGGTGGTGCAGGGCCCTCCTCCAGGGAGCTGTCACTGGGCCCCCGGCCCCCAGGAGGCGAGGGGGCGGGGGCAGCGGAGTCCAGACGCTCGTCCGTGGGCTCCTGCAGGACAAAGGGTCTTGGCATCGGCTGGGCCAGGGGACACGCGGGACTGCGGTCCCCGAGGGCCCTGGGGTGTCGGGGGCCCTTCCCTCCAGGGCGGGGCAGGCGGGGGCCTCGAGCAGGGCCAGGGGACGGGCTGGGTCTGGCGTCATGCGGGCGCAGGAGCAGGGGCGCAGGGTCCCCTCTGGCCCTTTCAAAGGGACATTCGATCTGAACCCTGGGGCCCAGTAAGGAGATTCCCTCGAACCAGTGCTGACGGAGTCGGAGCTCTCAGCCCTGGGCAGAGCGGGGGGACTCTGGCATGAGGCCCTTTGTGGGATTATCTGCCCTCCTGGGAGGCGTGGAATGTCGGGGTGAGAGGCCGCCGTGATATCGAGCTCCCTCAGGCCACCGATAAAGGGGATGCTTTCCGCGGCCGCTCTGTCGCCGAAATTTGAGGTGTGGGCCCAGAGCGGAGGCCGCTGGCCCGGGACATTTGAGCCAGAGAGGCACCGTCCGCTCTGCCCTCACTCTTGAGAATCTGAGTCGCGGCCGCGTCTGCCGTTGCCGATACCCAGGGATCCTGCCCCTTAGGAAACACAAAGTCTGGAGGGATCTGGCCAGAGTCTTGCTCCCTAAGCCAGGCTGTCTGGGGGTGTCCGGGGGCTTCCGCTGCTGCAGGGAGGCTGGCGGCTCGTGGGTGCCCATCCGTGAGCCGCGGCGAGAAGTGCCCGGTGTATGTATCCACGCACGCCTGGCTGCGGCCGCTGGCCAGGCTTTGGAGCGCTTGGGGTTTGTGTCCACGGAGCATCGGGGCCCCCTTTCCTGCCCCTTGGTCCCCAGCTCCTTCCTGTCCCCGTCTGCGGACAGGGGCGTCTCACTGTCCTAGGGGCTGGCGCCCAGGACCCGCCGCCGGCCCTCTCCGGGTCCAGGCAGAACATGAGCACAAACCACGTGCAGGCAGCACCGCAGCCTGGAAGAGACGTGGACATGAATGGGCCACGCGCGGAAGTGGCGGGCACCGTGGAGGACCTGAGGGTTCTCTAGAGCTGCCGTGATGGCGTCTCTGCCTCGCGGGGTCGGAATCACCCTGCAGCCCAAGGATGAAGCTTCGTCTCGCTACCGGCAGAGTCCGGGGGGACCATGGATGCGTCAGGCCCAACTCCCTGAACGTGGTTCCAAACCGCTGTGGGACGGGGTTCGGGGTGGGGGGGAGGAAGGAAGAGCCGCCCCAGGGCAAGAGCTGGGTGTTCCTCCCAGGGAAGTGGGTGCGTCCTGACCCTTCATCCAGGAGTGCTCTCTGAGCTCACGGGCTGCCTGTAGGGCCGGCGGTCCAGGCTCTGAGCTCAGGCGGATGCCTGTGGAAACCCGCACCCCCGCACCCCTGCCCACAGGCTGTGTGACAGGCTCCCCCTGCCTCTTCCAGCCCGGTGTGCACATCGAGGACCAGGTGACCCTGTAGAATGGTGGCTGAACCCAGAACGGGCCTGCTTGTGCCCCCAGCAGTCAGCACCTTGCCCCCACGCCGGCTTCCGCCTGGGACCACGGGAGGAGCCCTGGTCGGTCTTCTCCGGGGTCTGGGGTGGCCTTCCGGGTTCACAAGGCCAGCAGGAGGCCCTTGGTCAGGGTGTCCCCCTTGGGCCTTCAGGGACTCCCGAGGGGCCTGCCTGCCCCGAGCTTCCTGAGTCCCTGAAGTGTGTCCGGTCCGTCCACGTGGGCAGGCTGCTGGCTCGGCTGCTCGGGACCAGCTGTCTGCACCCGCCTGCAGGTCTGCACCCTCCTAGGCGTGTAGGGGCACCCCTGGGGGCCACGGCGGCCTGGCACGCCCACGTGGTCGCCTCCCACTGGGTCTCTTTCTGCTTCTGCACCTCAGATCCCTTCTTTTCGGGGAGGAAGATAGGCGGGGAAACCAAGGCACGCTCAGGACTCGCAGGTGCAGAAGGAAGTCTTTACGAACTGGCAGTGCCCGTGTGCTGGACTCCAGTGTCCCGCGTTCTGGACCCCAGCCTTCTAGCCTGGGGCTGGTCACCCAGCACGCCCTGCCCAGCGTGAGGGTGCTGGCTCTCCCTCTGACCAGACGATGCCCCCGGGCCCCTGCCCGACCTCCCTGCTTCGGGGTGAGCTCTGTCTGGACACCGGTCCTGCTGGGGACAGAAGGCTCCCTGGGCGGCAGCGCCAACCGGGGCCGGGGCAGAGCAGACCCTCCCCTGGGGGGGCCCCCAGCCATGACCCCGAGTGTGGGGGTTTTACCAAGCCTCTGGGGGTCCTTTCCGAGCGAAGGAAGGATTCCTGGCTGAGTCTGCCGGTGCTCACCCCACTTATTTATTTTTATGGAGTATGCTGCTAATTAGGCAAAAGATCTGCAGAAACGAGCCTGCGCCTGGAGTTGTCTGAAAAATGAGAACCCCTCCTCGAAATTTCCAGTAGTGAAGCAATTAAGTGATGGAATTTGGCAATTGAAACGTAGTATCATTCACCTCCAATGAAAGCAAAAAAAAAAAAAAAGGAAAGGGGAAAACTGAAGTCCCAGTGACAATGGCTCTCAGCCCAGGGCATGTGCTCACGGGGGACGCAGAGCCGCTCCTGTGCAGGTGAAGGGGCAGGTGAGGCTGAAAGGGGCCTGCCGGTGTCTGGGGGACGGAGGGGAGGAGGCTGCCTGCCGAGGCCCGGCTCAGCCACCTCCCCCAGGGTTCCGCCGCAGGGCCAGACACCAGGGAGCCACTGTCCACATTGGGGTCAGGTCAAGGGTCCTTCCCTGTGCTTGGCAGGCGACGCAACCCCAAATGAGGAAATGCACATTTCTTGGGTTTGTGGGAGGGAGTTTTTAGCTCTTCAGAGATTTAAACCAACTTTGATTTTTTTTTTTTCAAACGAATCCTTAGCCAAGAACGGCCACCATGTGCCGTCCCCTCGGACGGCGCCCTTCCCGACCATCGGCCCAGAGGGGCCTTCACCGCAGCCCAGCAGTCGTCAGAGTCACCGTTTCCAGAACGCGTTTCTCGACTGTGTGGGCCGCTGCCCATGGTTTTCGTCTTTCCCATTAAAAAAAAAAAAAAAAACAACCCAACAACCTTGAGATGCCTTTGGACGAGTCTCTGGTTGTTGACAAATCAATTTTCCAGGGAGGGAGACATTTGTGTTCGCGGCACTGGGGTCCGGCCTCCGCTCGCGGCCAGCGAAGATTGTTCCCGGGAGCTGCGTCTCCTCCCCTCCCCCGTGGCTCCCCCGCTCCTTGGCCTCGGTGACACATCCTTCCTGCTCTTGTCTGTAATGTTGTTTCTCTCACCTTCCGAAGCCGACGGTGCGGTGGGGATTTATGAGCCTTGAACTTACAGCAGGACCGTCAACTTTCCATCTTCCCGGTGCCGCCCCGGCTGTTTGACTCTGGCTGCTGCCCGTGCGAGGTGTGCGCGCAAGGCTTCCGTGCAGCCGAGAAGTCTCCCTGTGGGACAATGGCTGTCCGGGTGCTGGGAGCTGGGGGCCGCGAGTCACTCAGAACAATCCAGAACGCAGCCGCAGCCCCGCCAAGCGGCGTCCTCCCCACCTGTGCTCTGGCGTGCTTGAAGAAACTTAACGCTGGACGCTGGGTTGGGGTGGGAGCCAGTGGGGACGTGACATGTGCCTCCAGATCGCCGCCGCCCCCCAGGCCCCACCTCTCCTGGGCAACAGCGGATGACACCCCTACAGGGCAGCGTAGCCTGTAGGCGATGCAGTACCAGTGCTGGTTTCCAAGCCTCCGGGCGGCGCGCTGGGCTGCAGTCACGGACCTTGAGGGGAGCATTCATGTGGACGTTGTGGCTGCCCCCCTCACCCCCCCAAGGGTGTCCTGCCTATTTCCATCGGCATGGGGTCGACTTCCAGTTCAGAACCCGTTCCCACTCTGGAGGGACTGGGGACCCCCTCCCCCGTGTGCTCAGAAGGGCTGCCTGGCACTTGGCCACGTGTGCCCCCACCCGCCCTCCCCTCCGGGATGCTGTGGTCTGAGGGAATTCCGCAGGCGTGGCCCCGCCACGTGGACGGAGGTGGGAGCCGTGGCACCGTCGCCCCTGCCTGGAGAGGACGTGTGTTGGGCCCCAAGCTCTCCACACCCCAGCTGCCTCCCGGGTAGCGCCCGGGAGCTCGGCCGGGCAGTGCCTTCCGGGAGGTGTGGGCCCTGGGCCTTCCCCCCCATCCAGCCCTGCGTCCCTGGGACTGAGGGCACTGCGCCTGGGCCTGAGTTCCCCGTGGAGCTGGCCAGAGAGGAGCCCGTTCACCTACTTGGAGCTCAAGGGGTCTGTGAGCTCACTGAAGGCGCCGGCAGGGGACGGAGGCCCTGAGCCCAGCAGCCTGCCCGTGTTCCTGCACAGGAAAAATAAAACGTCCCCAGGCTGTAAAACGCACATTGTTCAATCAGCGTTTTTATAGGACAGAGTTTACTCATCGGAACAGAAGCGCCCCTGCCAGGCACCGGGCCAGACACGGTTTTCTCGGCGAGCATTGCTCCCCGAGGGGCTCGTCCCCGAGCAGCCACGAGGCAGAGGAAGTGCAAGGGAGCTGCGTTCCCAGGGCTTGCGAACTCGCCCTTTGTCGCATCTGATGCGGGGACGTTGAGCCCAAGCCCCCATCGGCTCCCCACGGGCGTTTTGACTTGGTGAAATGGGCACACGGCACATGCCGACTTCGCCAGACCTGTCCACGGGTGAGCAGTCTCCTCTGAAAACACTTCATTCATTCATCCATTTGCTCACTCATTTGTTCAGTGCCCGTAACGGTCAGGGTGCCCCCTCTGCCCCATCCCGGCCTCCCTGGCACTCATAGTCCGCACAGGCAAGCGAGGCATGAACGTGGACCTGTGAAGGCCAGATTCAGGGATGGGTGCACGGCCCCCAGCCTGCGGCAGCCAGTTAGGAACCCAGGCCTGTGCCAGCCGGGCCTGGGCTCAAACCCCAGCTCTGCCCCCCGGCTTCCGTCCACACACACATCCTCAGCCCTCAGCGCGGACACCGCAAGTCCCACCTGCCGGGGCTGCGGGACCCAGAGGAGAGTGTGGATGAGCTCCCTGCATCCAGCAGGCAGCCCAGAGATGTCCCCGTCATGAAGGGGATGCTGGAGACCCAGACTGCCTGGGGGGCTGGGCAGGGTGGGGCGACCCCAGGAGCCGCCTGCCTGCCCCAGCTGGAGTCCAGTGGGAGACTCCGCCCAGCACCCGCCTGGTCGGGTCAGGGGACAGCGCCTGCGGCTCAGCGGGGCTTCAGAGGGCCCTCTGTGCCTGTCCCCTGCCTGCCAACAGGACCCCGGGGGGCGTGCCCTGTCCCCCGGGCTTGGCCCATGTCACTGTGGAGACTTGTTAGCAATCAAGTGGCTGTTTTCACCCAAAGACGCTGGGCCTGCCCGTACTCCGTCCAGGCAGGTGTCCCCCTCTGGGGGCTGGCCGCACATGCGTCCCTGTCATTGGGCGTCTCATACCCATGACCCTCATCCTGCCCTTCAGCGGCCCCTGGCTTGTGGGGCCCAGGACACGGTTTGGCCACTGCCTGCTTCCCCCGCACTAGTAGTGGCCTCCCAGTGCACCCCAGTGCTTTCCCGCCTTTGACCCCTGGCCGAGTGAGGCACCCCGGTTTCAGATCGGAAGTGTTTCGGCTCCGGAGAGGAAGCCAGGCACCTGGTTCCGCCTTCCCGAAACAGGGGCCAGGTCCCTGCCGGCCTCGGGGGCCACCGGATACACTGGCTCCGAGGGTCCAGGGCGCCTTGGCAGTGCTCTGTGCTGAGCCTCGAGGGCCAGGCAGGCGGCATCAAGGCTCTGAGTCGTCCAGAAGTGGGCTCTCCGGGCAGGCCACCGTCCGCACCCGGGCCGGCCGGCTCTGCTTGTGCACGGGTACCCAGGAGCCGGGCAGGGTCCGCCTCTGCAAGAGGGTCCCACTCTGCCCTGAAGTCTGCACTCCAGTCATGCCCTCGGGGACAGGAGAGGGGGCTCCTCTTCAAAGGCCCAGATGCCGAGGGGAAGCTCAAGGAGCAAAGAAACAAGGTGAAAGCCCTCCTGCGGCATCAGAGCGGCTTGAGACCTGGGCATAGGGCAGCAACGCCGGGGAGGCCCTCCTGCCCCTGGGCCGTGTGCCAGGGACCCAGGTGGGGGTGGGCGGAGGCAGACACCATCCGGGGCTGCTGCCGGGGCTGACGCTCCCGTGAAGGAGCGCAACCAAACTGCCAGCTTCTCCTCTGTACCCCCAGCTCTCTCCTCAAGGAGCCGGGAAGTCGCACTTTCGGAAATGCCCAGAAGCCCGTGGGGGTTGCTGCGGAAGCTGGAGTTAGGACTGAGGTCATGTGCCCCCTGTTCGTGCATCTGCTGGCCCCCGGATGACAGCACGGAGAGGGCTGGGGGTGGGGTGAGTGAGGCCTCCCGAGTGAACCCGGGGCAGAGGCGCCGCGTGCTCCCCAGGTTGCAGCCAACCGGAACCAAGGGGCCCCGTTCTGCACGTTGCACATTCATCTTACACGCTTGCACCCCGCGTGCCCCTGAGGTGGCCACAGCACCCAGGGTCACACTTCTGGTCCAGGGAGGGGGCTCTGTAGTCACAGGCCCAGGGGTAGTCCCAGCAGGTGCGGACGGGTGTGCTGGGAGAGTCCCTTTCCAGCCCATGAAAAATGTGCCCTCTGGTTCCAGAAAGCCCTGCATTCCCCACCTACGGTCAGTGATCAGGAGATGGAAGTCAGGGCCGCTCGGGGCTTTTGTGGCTGGTTCTGGACTTGAGTCTTGTGTCGGTGCTGCCTGGTGCAGGGCCCTCCTCCCTCCAGCCGGTGGTCTGTCCCACGGGGTGGGTGTTGAGGCGCCGGGGGCCTGGGGCCCGGCCTGGGCTGCTGTCTCTGCTCGTCTCTCCGGGCCATGACAGCTCGAGACCAAAGTTAAAATCCAGGGATGGTGGGAAGGGTTAGAGCTGCCACCCGCCAGCATCTCAGGGACCTGATCAGGACAAGTAGGGGCCAAGGGGGTCTTCAGATTGTCTGAGGGATGAGCCCACCTCTGGCCGCCGCCGCCTGGCTCTGGGAGCAAGAAGCAGCAGTAAGTCGGTGATGGTGACCTTGACGGTCACTTCCCTGAATCCACTGTGGCTCCTCATTCTCCCCAGACAAAACCGCCCGGGACCTAGGCTGGCCCGGTGTCACCGGCAGGGCCCAGGCTAGTGTGTGTTGTGGGCCGACAGCTTTATATGCCTGTCAAATTGTGGGTGAGTGTTGACCCCCACCTGGACCGTAGCCTAGTGACAGCCAGTCGAGAGGGCTCCAAAGTGCCAGGGAGAACCGGGAATATTCAGGGTGGGCTGGGTTATGGGGTCAGGACTGTGCACCCCCAACATGCCTAAACAGAGAGCAGGGAGATGAGGAAGGAGTCCTGGTAAATTCCCCCGAGTGCTGAGAATTCTTTGAAGTCATCGCGGCACTCGGAGTTCTGTGACTGTGGTCGGGCTGTTCCGTTCCAGGAAGCACCACACAGAAGTGGTGGCCGAGTCCAGTCACCTCAGGCTGGGCAGTGGTCGCAGCCAGTGTGGTCTGTGGCCACCGGTGACCTAGAAAGTAATGCCGGAGTGCTTGGGGCAGGGGCTGGGCGGGAAGGGGGCTCACCACCCAGGGGCGCGGGGCAGGGGAGGGAGGCAGCGGGCACCCGAGCTCCCCAGCCTGCCTGTCCTCTCCCCGTGGCTTCTGAGCATCACCAGAGAGGTGGCGAGATTGTCAGAACAAGGGACACACACTCCTGTCGTGTCGATGGTGGGCACCCCACACGGTTAGGGCCTGGTGGGGGGCAGTTTGGGCAAATGGGAGCAGCCGTGGCTGGGACAGCAGGGCTTGTGAGCTCCGTGGACGCTCAGTGCCAGGCTGGGGACCCCGTGGAGAGTGGCCGTCCCCTGCACTGGGCTCTGGGATGCAGTGACTGGCAGGTGACTTTCATGCTGGTGACCAAGAGAGCGTGGCGCCTATCAGTGTGTGCAGACTGGTTCAGTGGCGATCCTGGCATCCCTGAATGTGGGCGCAGCTCTCAGAAGGAGGGCTGTGCCTTTTGGGCACGGCCGGCCGGTGGCTCCTGCCGTCTTGCTGAAGTGAACAGGGACCTGATGCGAGTTTTCCGGGCTTCCCGCAGCCGGGCCCTGGGGCCCTGCCCTGGTGGTGTCCCTGGGCGATGCGCCTGACCCCTGGGAGAGCCCCAAGGGCCAGGAAGGGGTTAAGGGCTGGGTGTGCGCCTGGTGGGGGGGCTTCCCTCCGGCGAGTGATGTCATGCAGGTGCAGAGCCCCTGGGCCCCGGCAGCCCAGCCCCGACCTCTTTCATGGCAGCTTGGGGAATTTTCAGTGTCCAGTAAGAAAAGCCAGTGGGGGGATGGGGCTGCGGGCTGGGGCCACTGGGACAATTCTGCTGCTCCCTCAATGTCCCCCCGGCCCCGGCCAGGTGCACGTGGCCAGCTTGCAGGTCTGCCCGCCCCTCGTCCTTCCTGGGTGCTGGCCAGGGTGCTGGTGGGTGCCCGGGAGCTCCTGCTGCCCTGTGCGCCTGCCCCTGAGGAGAAACCTCCAGTGGGATGGTGGGGCCTGGAACTCCCACGGCCCCGAAGGAAGGTGGGTCCTAGCAGAAGAGGCCTGAGCCCATTGTCCAGGATTTGGGAAGAAGGCAGAGTAAGCTGGGTGGATTTATAGCAGTTTGGGGTGTGGCGATGTGTGTGGCCGAGGCTCAGACCACCCTCTGTGCCTCAGTTTCCCCATCATTAATGTGGGAGGTGCGTGCGTGTGAGCACAGCCCCTACCGTTGTGCGGGAGCTGGGTGGTCGGGGAGAAGGGGGGAGGCAGGAGGACCTCAGAGTCTGGGGGACACAGAAACTAGTTCCGGAAAATGAAGTGTGGCCATGAGGCCAGGCAGTGAGCCGTGGGAGGTGAGGGCTGGGTCTGGTCCTGCCTGGGGCCTCCCTGGGTGCAGCCTCTGCATTGAAAACAGGCTGGAGGATGGGCTCAAATGGCCGCCGTGGCCCCATGTGCTGCTAGCAGTCAAGGTTCTAGGTCAGCAGGTGGATTTTGGACACAGCTTGGGCTCAGCCTCGTTGTCCAGACCGCCACTGGGTTTGCCCATTCAAGGCTCGGCCAGCCCTGCAGGTGTGTGGACAGCCGTGGGCTCGGGCTGGGAGACCAGGGGTCAGTGTGGGGTGTCCCTGTGGGGTCGGGGTGACGTGCAGGGGTGGATTTGCTACTTGGGGTTGTCTGGATGTGGGTGTCACCAGCTTAGGGCCGGCCCTGGGCTGCCTGTGGGGGGGGCTGCCTCGTACCCTTTCCAGACCACATGGTCTGTCCATGGTTTCCAAAGGTTCATTTCATTTCAGCAGAGTGGGCTTGATGACAGGCGCTCAATGTCAGGGTCGAACCCAGGTCAGGGGGACAGTCACCCGCTGTCCCTCACAAATAGCCCGGTGACCTCTGTCCTGGGATGTCCCACCCCCTCCGTGGCCTGGCCTGGAGTGGGCTGCAGCCTGTCACCCCTGTGCCCTGGTGCCTGTCCATGTGGGGTGTGTGGCGGGCCCCCTATGGAGGGAAGGGCCTTGCACCCCCTCCTCCCCACGACCCCTGCCCCCTGCCCCACGGGGGGGGCCCTGTGGCTCCGGCCCCAGGCCTCCCGTGCTTTCTCCTGCTCCAGGCCCCCGGCCGGGAAGGATCCAGGTCATGGGTGGGGGCGGGTCACGTGCGTAGGAAGGACAGGGTCTGTGTTTTGAGCCCAAACCTCAAGGCTGAGGCCAGAGCCCCTTACCAAGCCCACGCTTCCCTCTCGGCCCAGCTCTTCCTCTTTTGCTAACACGGGCATCTTCCCTGCGGGCCTCAGGCCGCTCTCAGTCTCACTGCTGCCTCGACATTGAGGGCATCGTGGGCGCTGGATGCCAGGGCCTCCCGCACCTGCTCCCAGACGAGTGAGGAGGAAGGCGCGGGGCTCAGGGATGGCAAGCTTCAGAAGCTTCCGGAGAAGGCAGTTTAGCCTCCGAGCAGGGGCAGACGGTGAGTAGGCCGTTTCTCCGCCGGGGGGAGTGCGGACGGTGCGGCTGTTGCAGGGCCCTGGTCTTCCTCAGTTTCCCCGTGCTGCCGGCCTGTCCTCGGACCCGGTTCCACAGCAAGGTGGCCAGCGTCCTCGGCAGGGCCAGTGGGGGCATTTGCTGGTGACTCGGGGCCCAGCTGTGTGTGTGCCCGGGGACCGTGACGGTCAGAGACGCCTCTGCCGCTTGCTGGTGAGGCTCCAGCTTCAGAGAAGCTGCTTACAAACTTGTCGTGGTCGCTGGGGTCAAGAGAATGGTCAAGGGCAGGGTAGTGGGGCCTCTCCATGAGTCAAGGGACAAGGTGCGGCTCTACGGGAAAAGCTCTGGATCCCGATGGGTCCTTCATTCTTCCTATGACTCTGGGCAAATTTCCTGGCCTCTTGGCATCTATTTCTTATCGGCGGGATGCATGTGAGGATGTCCACCCAGCAGGGCGGCTGAGAGCAGTCCCCCCTCCCCCCGCCCGCCTCATAGCGCCAGGATAAGGTAATGATGAATAATAATTGTGAGCGGCAAGCCTTCTGTCCCCGTGTGTCCGGAGGTCCCCTGGAGTTTGCCACGCTGGCAGGGGCTGGTCAGGGCCCAGTCGTCCGGCAGACCCTGGAAGCCGGCACTGCCACCTGCTCCACAGCCGACATGAACTTGAGAATGTGTCACCCCTCCCCCTTCTGGTGCCCCCATCCTGTCTCTGGTTCTGGGTGCCGAACCCGCCCCCTGCCCTGGGCCTCCTTCACGGCCGGCGCCCACCTGACGGGCACGGAGGAGGAGGCTTCACTGAAACTCAGGGGCACACCTAGCCCAGCACGCGACTGCTCTGAGGGCTTGCTCTGCCCCGAGGCACGTCACTGTCCCCTGGCCACCCTCCTGGTGGAGGAGGAGGAATGTGTGAGGAGCAGGAGAGGAGCCAGGCGTGGGTGCGGAGAGCTACAGTCAGCCATGACTTAACGTAGGATAAAACTCCCCGATCCCGTCTACCTCGCCGGTGGCTGCCCCCCGACCCCACCCCTGCCGGGGCTGCTGAGCCAGGGGACCCCAGTTCAGAGCCCGAGCCAGCACCTGTGTCTACAGTGGGTGCCGCTGACCTGGAAGGGACGGGGACCCCTCAGGAGACCATGTGGCCCTGGAGGGCAGGGGCCATGTCCCACTGGTACCAATCTGCTAACTTCCAATCCGGGCCTGGCACATGGCACTCAGCACATGCTTGTCGAGTGAGCGGGACCTCACCGAGGGGGGTGGCAAAGGGGGGCGGCCCCTTCCCCTCCCCCCACCATGCACCTGCCAGGAAGAACCTGTCTGCCCAGAAAGGCTGTGGGCACCGGGAACAGAGGGTAACGCCCCACCCCCAACCCCGCCGGGTCACTCCCTCACATCAGTGACAGTGTCAGGAGGCCTGGGCTAAACATAGGCTCCCTGAGCCCCATTTGCTTGGCTCTGGGTCACCAATGTCACAGGTGGGCTGAGGGCTGGTTTGGGCATTGATCAAAGGGGGCCCGGGGGGCAGGACGTGGGTCCCTGGCCCTTCACCTGGTCTTGGGGTCTATGCCAGTCCCTCCGCTCGTCCCTGCTCCCGTGGGGTCCGGGATGCTGTGTTCCCTGAGCATCGCAGATGGGTGCTCCCCAAGCCCCGGCCATGCTGGAGCCCCGTGCTTGGGGCTGAGAGGCAGACACAATCCTGAGATTCACACACAACTTGGGGGCACGTTCGTTCCTGCGTCCTGGGGTCACAGCCATGGGGCCGCTGCCTTCAGCACAGGTCAGAGAATGGACGTCAGAGGTTGTTTAAAAGGAAAAAGGCCCACTGCCCTCCACGCAGGAGGACAAGGAGCCAGGAAGGTGTGACCGCGGATGGGGCGGGGCCACGTCTCCCCACAGCCCCTCCCGGGGGCGTGGCCGAGGAGCAGCGGGGGGCGCAGGTGGGAACAGGCCTCAGAGGAGGGACTCCCCAGGGGCAAGCGGCTTCCTCACCTGGAGAGCAGATGGGGGCGCCCGCCCATAAGCGGCATCATCGGTGGGGGCCCATTAGGCATGGGGGCCTCAGGTGAAAGGGGCTTTCTTGAGTCCTCGCGGGGGCTGGGGGCTGGGCCCCTCGGCTCTGTCCCGTGTGTCCCCGGCCTTGGCCAAGCATCTCCTCCTGAGGTCGGTGGACAGGAGGGGGTAGTGGGGTCACTTTTCTTCTGTCCTCAGAACACTTTTCTTCTGTTCCCTCTGGGGCGGGTGAATGTGCCCGGTTGGCTTTTTGATCTGAAAACTTTCAGATCTTCACAGGGAAACTCCAGGACCTGGCTCAGGCTTGGCTCATGAGGGAAGGAGGCCCTTGTAGGGGAGGGGCATCCATCTCTTTTGAAGGGCATAACCCTCGCCTCAGAAATAGGGCAGGGTCTGGGGTTGGGCAGGCGGCTCTGCAGGAGTGGCTGGCCTCATGGTGGGAGGTACGCTCAGGAAGGTCGGCCTCACCCCTGCCTCCGCTGCCACACACCCCCTCTCCTCCCTTGTCTGGATGAGCCCAAAGTCAGCCGCTCAGTTGGCATTTATGGGCCCCTGTGGCCGGTGAGCTGTGTGCAGGCCCTGGGTGTCCCCGGCCTCGGCAGTGGACAGCTCCTGGGGAATGACAGAAGAGGTCAGACAGCCCCAAACCCGGCTCAGGGACAGGAGGGTGTTGGGAGGGGGCCAAGTTGGCTCTGTAGGGTGGGCAGGCACACAGGTGGCGAGCCGCGAGGTTGGCAAGGTCGAGCTGCTCTGTCCAACAAGATCGTCCATAGTCATAACCAGGTACCCGTCAGTCACGACAACGGCCTCCTCAAGTCTATAGTCTTAAAGCAACTAATCTGAACGCAGAAGGAACTCCCATTCTTATTAAAATCCACACTCACCAGACAAAGCTACTAAGTTCTGCTGTTTATCAATTAAAAATTTTTTTTTAATGTTTAGTTTTGTGAGAGAGAGAGAAACAGAGAGAAAGAGAGCAAGCAGGGGAAGGGGCAGAGAGAAGGGAACAGAGGATCCAAAGCTGTCAGCACAGAGCCCGATGCGGGGCTTGAACTCCCGAGCCTCGAGATCATGACCTGAGCTGAAGCTGGACGCCACCCAGATGGCCCCGTTTCTCAGGTTTAGATTGTAGCTGAAGACGGCCACACAGCAGGTGCCCTGGCCAGACGGAAGGGACTGGGTGCGGCTCTGCTCACGCCACATGGTCAGTGCTGACTTCCCATCTACGTTTGGGCACCAGTTGGGGGGTGCGAGCCCTGCCCGGCCCTGGACAGACTTCTGAGCCCCCCCATTGAACTTGGGTGGGGCGCACTCCTCACAGAGCGGAGGTTGGAAAGCTGAGCGCTAGGGTGATGATTCCGGGCGCGTGAGGCTCGCTCTGGTGGCCGCGGCAGTTGTTGGGGACATGACACACCAGCGTGCATCTGCGGGAAGGGTCCTCGCCCCCCGGCCACGGTCGGGACTGTGGCTGCAGGTGGTGGTGACAGAGGGCCGGTGGTCAGCGTCTTCTCCTACTGCTTTCAGCACTCTCCCCAGGCTGGGCCACTCCCACCTCGCTGGCCCTGGGTGGTGGGCAGGGAGGTACGCGTGTTCATGTCCAGGAGGTGGACGCAGGCCGAGTGGGGGTGTGGGGTGTCAGACCAGGGGACACAGAATGTGATGAGTGAACTGAGGGCAGGGCTGGGGTGCCGTGACAGTGGCAATGGGCCTGAGGCCGTCTCTGCGAAGCTAGGCTCTCGGGAGTGACCGGTAGGTCAGCCCCTCCCCTGTGGGGGAACGTGGACAGGGAGGGGTCCCGTGTGGCCCTCCGGAGCTTGGTTCTGAGAGGTCCCAGGCTTTGTGAGCCGTGCGGGCTGGGCTGGCTCCTGGGGCCCTGGGCACCGGGCTCTGCCTGAGTGGGGGCGGGGTAGGTGATGGCACCCTGGGGTCTGCGGCCGCTCCCAGCACATAGCAGGTCCTGGAGCGTGAGCAGTCGAGCCTGGCTCCAGCTTTGCGCTGACAGGTGACAGGAAGTAAAACCCTCCCCGAGGGCCCGAGGACAGCGAGGTGGACCCCTGCTCTGCTGGGGTGGGCCAGGCCCTTCGCAGGTGCCTCTGGCTGGTGACCAGCAGGTGTGGAGAGGCAGGTTTCCAGCGGGGGCTCCCTGCCTCTGCTTAGGGAGCTGCCCCCATGGCCCTCCCTCGAAGGGGAGAGAAGCCCCGGACTCGGCCACCATGAGGCCCCTTGGTTATTCCCTATGGGCGAGGGGCAGGGAGCGAGATGTTGGCCAACCCCGTGTGTCTGAGGACTCGCCTGGGCCCAGCTTCCAGGGGTGGTCCTCCGAGGGGTGTGGCTGGGAAGGGTGTGACAGTGGCCCTGAACTGGGCTGGAGCCCCTCCCACAGGGGACAGAGCCAGGCTGGGCTGTCGGAGAGGGAGGAGCTCACTCAAGGTGACCTCTGTCACTCTGTCATGTGCTGACATTCTGGTCCCAAGTCCCTAGGAGGAGGAGGGGAAAGCATCTCCCAAGGGGCCCCTCGGAAGGGCCAGGACCTGGGCAGGTGTCCCCGCCGGGGAGTGACGCTGTGCTGTCCGTGGGGGATGGGCCGCTGGGGCGCGTGTCCACCTGGCCCGCGGGGGCCCGGGAGGGCCGTGGGGAGGAGTCTCCGGGCCTGGGCGGACAGGCACACACTCCGTGAGAGACCGTGGCTCCCGTCCAGTGCACCTCAGCTAATCACCACCATCGTGGGAACAGCGCGGGCCGAGGGCCGAGAGGCAGCTCATTGTCTGGGGGAGATTAAAGCCCCAGCGCGGCATTGTCTGGGCAGGGGGATAAATCTCGGTGCTGTCAGTCAGACACTGAATTAAATCCCCCCTCGTTTCTGAAGGGGCTTATCTGTGCTGAATGGGCGGCCGCACCGCAGCCTGGGCGGACGTGTTGGGAGCGGCTGTCCTGGGCATCGCCAGCGCAGGGGCGTCTGGGGAGGGGCGCTGTCCCTGGGCTGCGCTTCCTCCCCTGGCAGGGAGGGTGGACTCCTGTGGAGCAGGGGACCTGCGGGGGTCCCTGGCAGGGCCACCGAGGGACAAGGGACAAGGGACGGGCTGGGACACAGGCAGGCGGGAGCCGCGGGGAGTCCTCGGGTCTGAGAAGGAAGGGAGTAACCTAAGTGATTCGGAACTTGCCGGAGCAGCCACCCCATGCCTGTCCCTTCCAAGCCACGACAGCCCGGACAGAGCCACTGGCGGAGGCCTGCGCTGTGCTGGGGGCCCACCTGGCTGGCTGGGTGCTATTGGTCAAAGCAGAGCCGTCCTCAGGCCACCACCCCTCGGCCACCGCCCTCACTTCAGGCAGGAGGCAGGATCCAGGTTCAGGCTTCCAACATCTTTAGCAACAGGATCCATTTTAACCTGAACCTCATGCAAGACCTTTATAGAACTATCAGTTTGGGAAGCAATGGGAGCCCTTCCTCAGGACCCCGGAGCTCTTGGGGACCCCCCAGGGCCGTAGCAATGCTATAGGAATCCCACAGTGACGCCCATTTTGCAGACAGAGAACCGCAGTGCAGAGAGGGTGAGCGTGTGTCCCTGCCACCGGAAGTCTTCCTTCCTTCGGGGCTGGGGAGGGCGTCCGGGGGGAGGAGGGCTGCCCCGTCCACTCTGGCCTCCCCAGGGAGTGTCCGCCCAGACCGGCACCCAGAAACGTGGTCTGGGAACTAACTAGGGCATGGCGGTGGGAAGCCGGAGGCGCGAAGGCTGTCTGTCAGCGGTGACACTCCGGGCCACTGCGGGCTTGGGATGCTGGGCGGGGGGCTGGCTGAGACCCTTGGAGTTCTGCCCTCCAGGCCCTGGCCCCAGCTCTGACCCTGCCCCAGCTCTGACTGCAGGTAGGGGACCTTCGGGCACCTCCCCCCGCCCCCATCGAAGTCACCTGCGTTTCCATCTTTGCACATTTGAGGAAGTGCTAACGGGGATTTTCTGTGCTTTGTGCGGAAGTTTCCCCGTTTCGAGGGTGCTCATGCTCTTCTGTAGGAACTCCTGTGTGCACACAGCCCCCGTCTCTCGGACGAAGACCCCAGCCAGGCTCGGCCCTGCTCTGACTTGAAGGAGCTGAAAGCAAGGTGAGAGGCCGTGGGCACACAGGGCGCGGAGCTCGCCTGCCCGACCCCGGACCCCACGGAGCCGCACACCCGAGCGCGGACACACACAGACCTAGGCCTGTGGCTTCCAGGCTGGCTCCTCCCATCTCCTTCCGATGAGATCACGCCTGGCTGGCCAGTGACTCTATTTTGGACCTCAGGACCGACCTGTATTTCTGAGCATCACGGTCAGACCATAGGAACCCAGTGTGTGTGCTGAACCTTCCTCGGCCCAGACCAGATGCGGTCAGTCATGGCTCGTCCCCATCTGGGCCCTGGGAGGCTTCAGCACGTCCCCCCTAAGCCCCCCAACTTGGGCTGTGGCAGGGCGGTGGCATGAAAGATGGGCTCCGGCCCTTTGCTGTGAGGCTGTGCCAGATTCTCGGCACAACCTCGGAAGACCACCCCCCCCCGGGGCTCAAACCAGGCCTGGACGCTGGTGGGTCAGAGGCCCGGGTGTGGACAGGACTGGTCCTCCTGAGCCTCTCTCCCAGGCCCGCGTCCGGCCGTCCATCCTGACCCTGTGTCCCTATCCCCCCTTCTTATAAGGACACCTGTCTTCCTGATTAGGGTCCCCCCGAGTGACCTCATTTTACCTTTGTCACCTCTGTAAACGTCTTGTCTCCGAATGCAGTCACATTCTGAGGTCCTGGGGCCAGAGCCCCAACGTGCAGGTCTTGAGGGCACACTTACAGCCCGAAACAAAGTCTTTTGGCCACTGTCTGTGCCCACCTGCGGCTGCCTGTCGTTTTGGCTCTGGAGCACGACTATCTCTGAGGATGTTCCCACGCCCACCAGCAACCAGCCTGCAGAAGGGCCCCAGGGAGGCAGAGACGCCCAGGGTGCCCAGGGCGGAGGGCAGTGGGAGTTGCCCAGCCCAGCCCGCAGATGCCCCCGGAGGGGCCGGAAATGTGCGATTAGCACGAGCTCCTTTCTGAAAAGCCAAATGGGCTTAAAAGAGAGGCCTTGAACCTGAGAAACGTCCGTGAAAATCAGGGCTTGACAAGAGAGGACAATTTTTCTCATTTTTGTGGGGTTGAGCCTTTTCAATAAGATTTCAAGAGAGTAAAATCAACAGGCCCCAGGAAATTTGCATACGGCTACTTAACATCAATTCTATGTGTTTTTTTAAAAAAGAAGGAATAAACACCTCCTCAAAGTTCCCCATCCGCAGGGCGGGACTACCCTGGGAGTTAACGGTTCAAACCTTTACAATTTTTTAAAACCCAGCAGCTTTCCATAACAAAGGGCAAAATTCACAAACAAATTGCCTCCCTCCTCCCAGGTCCGCTCCTTGGCCCGGTGAAGGCGTGTTGACAACACACAGCTCCTTGGGTCACTGCTGAATGGCGGATCCCACGGAGACAAGGTCCCCCAGGGTCTGTTGAGAACAGCATGGCTCTCGGGGGCCGGAGAGCAGGCTCTCCCCTTCCAGGCTTTTCAGAGCCCCAGCTAACGAGCCACGTGGTGGGGACCCCGGAGGCGGCTCCCGGAAGGCCTGTGCTTGCTGGAAGGCACTGGAAAGTCGGAGCCTCTGCACACTGGGGCTAGAAGCGTGTGTGTTGGAAGGAAGGAAGCCCACCCCAGGGCTGGGATGGGGTCCCGAGGGACAGCTCTGGAGGGGCTGGGATGGTGTGGGCACCTCCAGCGTGGCGGGCAAGAACCCCCCCCCCAACGCAGGGGCTCAGAGCCCACTGGGCATACACAGCCCGCGAGAATTGCCTTCTGGCTGGCCCAGCGGCCCCCGGGCTCTATGCACTGCTCAGGGGGCTGGGAGGAACCCCCAGGAGCCCTCCTTGCCGGGAGCAGGGAGCAGGGACCTGGCCGGGTAGGTGAGAAGTGTCCTGGATGGCCCTCAGGGTCCCCGGCAGTCTGGCTCCGCCCTCCCTTCTGGCCCACTTGAGGCACAGCTCAGCACCCTTCCCCAGCCCCCTGGCGTGTCTCCGCCCCGGGCTTGCAGCTCATGACTTCCTTGGAGACCCTTGCATTCTCACTCCACTGCTCCCTGGACCAGCAGTGCCTTTCTAGGCGTGACTGTCCCCCCAGAAGCCCACTAACCCAGGGCAGGAATGGCCTTCCTGTTCCTCCCAGCTCCTAGAAGCGTCTGGTACCCAGTAGGCACTTAATAAATGTTCATGGAAGGCATGGATGAGAGATGGGGATGGGTCTCGGGGTGAATCCATCAGAAGGGAGGACACTGGTCATGCGGGGGGCAGAGGGACAGGACTATTCTGAAATGGCTGGCGCTCCTGGTGCGGCTCTAGGGTCCCTGGGCGGGAGCCCAGTCGGGCTGCCTCCCCGGGAGCCCAGAGACCCCAGCACAGCGCGGGGAGGCCATCCTGGGGGCAGTTAGTCCTTCGCCGACCAGTGGGTCTCCCACGTCCAGTGTCTGGAGGCCCCGCCCTGACGAAGGCCACTGGCCTGCCCGCTGGCCTCCCTGGCCCTGCCCCGGGGCGTCAACCCGTGTCCACGTGTCTCTGTGCCGAGGGCCCACCATCTGATTTGTCCCGTCCGCCTCTCTGGGCCCTTGCGACCATCCTGCGGCCCTGGGTGGGGGCCTGGCCGCTCACCTCTGGTCCAAACCCCTGGCTCCCTGTGTGCACGGCAAGGTGGACAGGAGCTCTGTGTGTGTGTGATGGGTGAGGGGGGGGGGGTCCCAGGAGGCTGCGTGCCTTCCAAGCCAGCAGCTGTCAGGAGACTTCCAGAACACCGCGGTGTGTGGAGGCTTAGACCTGGCGCGGAGGGAACGGGCCCTCCCACGGTCACCAGTCTGGACCCCAAAGGGTTAAGGAGTGAGTGCGGGGGCTTTGTTCAGGCGGCTCCCCAGCTAACCTGCCGAGCCCCCAATCCCTTCCTCATGACCATGATTAGCACCGTACTGCTCGATGAATAGGCCAGGCCGATCCCTATGGTAACCTTCCAAATGCATTCCTCTGGGCTCGGCCTCCTCAGTAATTACATTCCTCGCTGGGCCCACAGACAGCATGCTAATTAGCCCCGAGAGAGGGGCTTCTAGCTCCTCCCTGAGAAAGGGGCCGGAGGGAGGCGCCTTCTGTTTACAGCCCACCCCTGCCCCTCCTCTTCCTCAGCCAGGACTGAACCGGGTGAGGTGCCGGCCAGCCCATGGCAGCCAGGAAGTTCCAGGCCCTGAAGCCCCAACCCCCTGCCGTTCCCCGGGCTGTCCCGCGCGTCCCCTGGGGGTCCGCCCCTGCCCTGGGTTGGGTGCATGTCCTGTGAGGCTGGCCTGGCCCCCCACCTCCACCCCCGGGAGCTGCTGGCCCCGCTGGCCGGGGCTGGGACAGGACCGTGGCACACAGGATGCTGGGCAGGCAGCATCGGTGACAGTGGCTACCAGGGGGCCCGGCCTGCTGACGCCTGTGCTGGGGGATGACCAGGTCTCTGCCCAGAAGGGGCACCTTTCTGAGACACGGGAGACCCAGTAGGGAACCAGAAGGCCGCCCAGCAGAGGGGCCGGGGGTGCCCAGCCCTGAGGCTTGGTGTATTTGAAGAGCTGGACGCTGGCCATCGGGGTGGAAAGGGGCCAGAGAGTGAGGGCTGCCTGAGGCCGGTGGGCTTTGCCCAGGGTGTAGCCGGCAGCCAACGGGAAGGCTTCTGGTAGGGACAGTGATGTGAGCCTGGTCCCCCCTGTCGCAGGTCACTCACTCCAGAACAGAGCACAGACTGGAGAGGAGCCCGTGTGGGTGCCGGTGAGGGGGTGTGGGTGCCAGTGAGGGGGTGTGGGTGCCGGTGAGGGGGTGTGGGTGCCGGTGAGGGGGTGTGGGTGCCGGTGAGGGGGGCGGGGCGGTGGGCCCTGGCAGCACGTTGCCTCCCCAGCTGGGCCTGTGCCGCAGCCTTCGGGGCCGCGTCGAGGCAGTGCCGCCGCCAAACCAGCACCAGGGGCTGATGCGGCTGGTGTTCACTCCCACCCGCATCGCTGTCTGCTGGGAGCTTGTTCCTGGGGCGTGGAGCCAAGGGGGTGAGACTTCCTGCCCTGCCCTGGCCTGAGGGGCGGGAGGCTGACTGGTCATGGGGGGCCGGCTCTGGGGTCAGGTCGAGCCTGTGCTGTGGTTTGCGGAGGGCCGCTCAGACCTCATCAGAGCGGGGACGGTAGGTGCCACGAGGCTTGGCCAGGGAGTGGCCAGTCATTTCTCAGGGCCGCGGGAAGTGGTCCTGTGCCCAAGGACAAAGCTGCTCCGGGTCAGGCAGGTCACCCGCAGGGCTCCTGAGCCCCACCCTGTGAGTGTCCCTGCTCTGCTGGCCGGGGGGGTGGTGCCCCTCTGGGGGACTGCAGACGTTGCCCCCAGCCCAGCTGGCAGGGCCGAGGCAGAAGGCCGCGAGCCCTCAGCTGGCAGAGCTGGTGATCCCGACTCTGTGCCCAAGGGTTTAGGCTCACGGAGGGATTAACGGCCCCCGGATTTGGAAGCCGGCAGTTCCTTGGTATCAGTCCGCTCAACTAATTCTAAAGTAAACACAGCAATCCTTTAAGTATATATCACTTAATGCTCAACAGGGAGCCTGCGGATCTTCTTAACACCAGCCGGCTCAAAATACCGGCCAGGTAACTCCTGCGCTCTCAGCCCATTTCCCTGATGGGCTGTGCTGGTGGGAAGCCCTGGGAGAGTGTCACGATCATTATGGGATGTGGCCCCGGTGGATTTTCACTCCCTGTTGTCTTCCCTACAGGACTGACGCACCTCGGAACCTCCTTTCTTGTGCAGGGTCCCCACGATCCCGGGGGCTCTGCTGGCCGAACCCAGCCACCTCCCCGGGGCCCAGCCTCCAAAAGTGCCCATTTACCTTCTGCCCCCAACCGTCAGCTGAGTCCGGCCCCCCATGGACCCGCCGTGCGGCCAGCCCAGGGCTGGGCTCTCCTAAGAGGTCATGGGCAGAATGCACGTGGCCCCTGCACATGGGGGCCAGCAGCACCAGGGAGAAGCCGCGGAGGCACCAGCCCCGCCGCGGTCCCCATGCGAGGGAGTCCTCCTCCACGCTGGGCCCTGCCAAGCTCTTTCCTTGCTCGTGACAAACCAGTTTCACAGCCCAGGGCACGGAGAGCTTGGAATCTTCTGTCTGTGGCTGAGCGGGGAGCACATGGAGCCCGGCATCAAGGCTGCCTTCGTCCCCAGTGCTTCTGGGTCTTCGTCCACAAGCCCTTCCCTGTCCCCAGCTCAGAGTCTCCCCTACTTTCTTCTCGAAGGTTTGGGGTTTTGCTTTTCCATATTTAGGTCCCTCCCTCCTCCTAGTGGGAGTTGTGTATGGCGTTAGGTAGGGATCTAACGTCAGTGATGAGCCACTGGGGTAGCCGCTCTCCCAGCCTGGCTCGCGGACTGGCGGCGCTGTGGCCCGGGATGCCACCAGGTAACCCTGCAGCAGCCCCATGAGAGGTCCAAGTTTCACACGTTCAAGGGCTGGTTTGGGCTCTGGTGGCCCGTGCACAGCGCCTGGTGGAACGGCCACAACGGCTGCGGTAAAGGAAGAGCAGACACGTCACCGGAGTCTATAACCTGCCAGGAGCTGACGCCACCCTGGGGGGGCGGGGGGCGGGGCGGGGGTGAGACCCCTCAGGGCTGGAACCTGGACCCGTGTGCCCCGCGTCACTGCGCTCACAGGTCTGGCAGCCGTGGGGCCCCCGGGGCAGCTGCCTCAGGCCAGGCCCAGCCGCCTCTTCCCAAAGGCGTCCTGAGGTGCAAAAATAGAGTGCAACAAAGTGGCGTGCTGTGCGGTGCCCACCAAAGGCTGGGGGCTTTGCCCGCTCTGAGCGCTGCTGGCCTTTCCCGCCTCAGGGCCGAAGGTGCTCCTTCACCTCGTCAGTGCCTTGCAGGCGGTGGGCTGTCGGGTTCCTGAGACTGATGAGATGGACACTAATTTGCATTTATTATTATTAGTAGTATTATTCTCGCTGCCGTTATGAGGGCTAACACGTAGCCGTGGACACGGTTTGTGATCCCCTTGGACTCCACGGTGCTTCCAGAAGTCAACTGCCTTTTAATAACTGTCTGATACTTAAAGCTCCCAGGGGGCCTGGTGAAGCATCACCAGCCACTAGACCGGCACTTCCGCCAAGGATTAATTGTGCGGTGATTAGGGACTGGCTCTGCGGCAGGGCAGGACCCTGGGGTACAGGGAACAGCACCGAATCGTGGGGGGAGGGGGGAGTGGCCGTGGGAGGCTGTCCCTCCCAGCCTGTGTGTCCCGGCGAAAGTGAAACTTGAAATGACCGTGGGTCTTAGGAACCGCATTTCCCACAACCCTCCGCGGGGCAAGCAGGTGT
This sequence comes from Proteles cristata cristata, assembly GCA_017311185.1. NCBI lineage: Eukaryota > Metazoa > Chordata > Mammalia > Carnivora > Hyaenidae > Proteles > Proteles cristata. The sequence goes on along the minus strand of JAESUZ010000389.1, from coordinate 33,660 downwards.
GTTTGGTCAGTGACTGGTGTGATTTTGAGGCTTGGAAAGAGGCTCATGGTGGCACCGCAGACCCGGGGGCGGGGGCGGGGCCGGGCTGCAGCACTGACCGCTGCTGTCCTTGCTCCTTGCTCTCCGTACAGAGGACGCGATGGTGATGAGCGGTGACGACGCGCCGCATCATGCCAGGAGCCCCCGGCATGTCACTCTCCCTCTACCCACCGCACGCGAGGGCCGGGGGCAGCTGGGGCACGGCATGCACGTGGGGGCGGGGGCGGGCCTGAACTCTGCTCAGCTCCAGGCCCAGAGGGAGGTCCTCCCCGGAGCCCCTGAGGCCCCCGAGGAAACTTCTTCCTTCTGGACTCTTCCTCCCTGCTGGTCTCACCCGGAGGAGCCTCACGTGCCCGGAAGACCTGGGGAGGAGAAGCCAGGCAGAGGAGGGCCCCCCCCCGCCATCCACAGCCAAAATACGCCTGGGAGCCCTGAGGTGGCCCCAGCATGGTGCGCCTCATGCGGTCGGGTCTGGCCCCACGGGGCTGGGAGCCGGCTCGAGGGCCACCGTCCACCTGGTTCGGCCCCGGGGAGGCCTGTGGGGACGTGGGAGGGCGGCACCCATTTCCCTTTGAGTCTCAGGCTGCGCTGAGCGACCCATCGGCTCGTTGTGCAGGGCAGAGAGGAGGCCGGCTCCCTGGCCTGTCCCCGGCCTGGCTTTCTGGGGTCCCAGGCTGCGCTGAGGGCGCCCGGGGTTCCTCCCCCAGGAGCCCCTCTGTGTGCCCCACCTCCCACCCCACCCGGCTCCCCAGTGTTCAGAGGAGCATTAAAGGGTCGTGATTGAAGGTGGATCCCAAGTTGCCTTTTTCTCAAAGCTTCGTGCCATTTTGAGGGGCTGGACCTGAAGAGACGGCTTACTTGGCGCGGAGCTCCTTCCCGCGTGGCGCCGCCGAGTTGCGGGCTCCCTGCGGGCCTCCGGGGGCGGCGGCGTCACCGCCGAGCGGCAGGCACAGGGCCTGAGCCCGCCCGGCCCGGCCCTCGGCTCGCGGGAGCCCTGCGCCCACGCCCGCAGCCGCCCTGCCAAGCCCCCGGGGACCGCGGACCCGAGAGAAAGGGCCTTGGCCTTTGCCACCCTTTGTGGGGGCGGGTCTGCACAGGCCTCTGTGTGTTCTCTGAGCTCTTGGGGGGGCGGCGGACAAGATTCTCCCTCTTGGGGGGTTTGCTGACAGGAGGAATCCGCACACAGAGGAGGGATTCTTGTCAAAAGGGCTGTGAGCCAGACAGTGACCTGAGTGCAGGGCCTGGGACCCAGAGGACTTCTGTTGGGAGGGGTGGGGGAGGGAGGGGAGGAAGCAGGGGTGGGAGGAGGAGGGCGGGGAGGAGGGCAGGGGCGAGGCGGGCCGAGCTGAGTGGCCGAGCTCATGCGAAGGGGGCGGGTCGGGGCGCACACACCCCCTCGGGGGACGGGGCGCGGGTCCGGCTTTCAGGTACCGGCCTTTTGTCTGCTGCCCCGAGCTCGCCTGTCAGCCCCGCCGTCAGAGGCCTAATCTTTTTTTCTTCGCGGGCTGAAAAGGCCCAGCGTCACATCAGGCAACACACTGCTGCCTATTCTCCTTCCCCACGGAACCCAATCACCGGACAGCGTCGCTATAATTCACTCCCCAGCCCGCCCTTTGAAAAGGTGGGCGCCTCGGCGCTGCTCACCCAGCAAGATAAATCATGTACTCGAAATTAACTTCCATTGAAAGGCAGGGCGGGAAGAAAGGCTGATGGCCGTCGCGGGCGGGAGCGGCCGACGGGCGTTGATAAATGTCAGCGCGGATAATTTGGGGGCTGTGATTAAGATCTTATCTAGGTGGGAAGTAAATAGAAACGACTTTAATAAAACTCCCGGCCTCATCCGTGCTTCCGATTTGGGAAGTTCCTTTTTTCCCTCGTCTTCCCTGTATTTTGGGGTGGGTGCGCCCCATTCTGGGACGATCCCCGCTAGAGGAAAAGTTGTCAAAGGGGCTAAGCAGGCCTCGGGGAAGCCTCGGCGTTTCCCCTCTGGCGGAAGTGGGAGAAAGTTGGAGCAGAACCAGAGCCACTTTGTCTCCATATTCCCGCTCGCAAGAATTTGGGGCTGAGCGACCGCACTGTCTGCGGAGCTTGGCCTCAGGCCTCCGAGTTTTGCTTTTCTTTGGCCACGAACGATGTTTTGCCACAATACAAGTTTTCCTAGAGTGAAACCAAACCAGCCCTCTGCGTGCAGACAGGCCCGCAGGCCACCGCGCACCCGGGTGTGCATGTGTGCCCCTGGAGACTTCAGCCAGCCGCAGCCCAAAGCCTGTGCCGCGCGGCCTGGACCAGTGACCGTCCGCCGGTGGCTCCGCGGCCACGTTCCTGCAGGCAGGGCCTTCCCGAGCTGCGCCTCGGCCCGTCGTCTGGGCAGCCGCTCGGGGTGGGAGGGGCTTCTGCTGGCCATGAAGGAAGTCACACGTCGCTGACAGACAGATCTGAGGTCTGCAACACCCGGGTTGGCGGGTTGGTGTCCCGCAGGGAGGAGAGCAGGGTGGCCAGCGGGGTCTCCTGGTCGGAAGGAGGCCTGTAAAGGGCTCAGTCCAAACCCCCGCTGGCTCCAGACTCAGTAAACCATTATGAGGGTTGCACGTACCTCCAGGGCCAGAGGGCCTTCTGAAGCCGGGCAGTACCCTGTGCCCACCCTGGAACTGATTCCGTGCAGTTTGGACCTATTCCCAGCCAAGGCCAGAGACCCCCGGGAGAGTGCGTGGGCGTCCCCGCTCTTCAGTAGGCAGGAGGGGAGTGCTTTCCTCTGAGGTCTGTCTTCCGTGGCCCTGCCGTGGCAGGAGGGGGGTGGTCTGGGAGAGCCGAGCAGGGAGCCAGGGGCCCGTGGCCTTGTCCACTCAGCCACCCCCAACCCAGGTCCCAGCCGGGGACAGACCCTGCCCCCAGCTCACGCCTGGGGCGCAGCGAAGGTGTGCAGGAGGGACAGAGGGGGTCCAGGCAGACACCTTACAGACCGGTGAGGAGCCTGGGGCCTGAGGGCCAGCAGCCTGGGACGGTTTCCCGGCCCCCGGACACTGTGTTCTGGGCACTTCTTGTCTCGGAGCGGCGTCCCCGGCCTCTGCCCCTGGCAGCCCCCGGCAGTGTGGACACCCAGGTATCTCCTGGCTTTGCCCACCTGCTTGGGCCCTGGGCCCAGAGCTCGGGGCTTGTGTTCTGACTTGAGAACAGGGCGTTTCTCCCTTTTCTTCTAACCCTCGGGTGCAGAGGGACAAATGCGGAGCAGTTTCTGTCACTGCCAATGTTTTGTTTGATTGTGTTTTTAGACCTGGGGTATCAGAGGGAAGAGTTTCCGCAGCAAAGTTGCCAGGTTCTAAATTGTGGATTGGCATTTGGGTGCTCGTTTCAAACGTCACCGTGTGTCTAGGGACACGGCATCTCCCCTGGCACACACACTCACACCCATGTACACACGCACTCACCCACGTTCATGGTGTGACACGCTTGTACGTACCCATGAGCATGCTCACACACATCTGATAGCACATTCACAGTGCTCACACACTCACGCATGCACACTCACATGCATTCACACCGGGTCTCACTGTGCTCATATGTGTTCACCTGTGCACATGCATGCTCACAGTGTTTACATATGCAACACATTCACACCTGCTCTCACACGTTCACATGTGCACACGCACACTTACATGCACTCATACCGGCTCTCACACACGTGCTCACACAGGCTCGCATATGCACATTCACATGGTTCACACCTGCTCTCACAACGCTCACAAGTGCAGCACACACTCACACGTGTTCACACCTGCTCTCACACATGTGCACATACACAATCACACACATTCACACCGGCTCGCAAGTGCACGCTTGCAAGGCCGGCCGCCCTCCCTGCCGTGGGCACACAGGTGGCTACGGGCCCCCACCGCAGCTCTGCCCCTTCCTGTCTGTCCCCAAAGCTTCACTCTGAGGCTCTCGCTGCCGAAGCAGCCTGGGTGGCCCTGGGGCAGGGGGAGTGGCAGAGCTCGAACGTCAGGGGTGGGGACGCAGAGGTCCTGCAGACACCGAGGGGTCTGCCGGCAGCGTGGCGCCAGGTGTGAGGGCAGAGCCTGTGTCTGCACGGCCGGCCCCGCCCCTGGCCCCTCCGTCACACCCCGTCCCACACAGGCCCCTGCTTGGTGACGGCATCCCTGTGCCTGGGGACGTAGCCTTTGGCTTCCACGGCCTGGGGTTCTGAACCTCAGCTAGTCCCTTGCTAGCTGTGTGGCCCTGAGGCAGGGGCTGCCCCTCTCTGTGCCCCATGCTTGTTTTGGGGTCCGATGGCACTGGCCTTGTGGAGTGGCTGCGGAGACACTTGTGGGATGGCATGTGCCGCACCGGGTCAGCGCTCACAGGACCTGGCGCCAGTTGGCGGTCCTGGCGGGGGGTGGGGGGGCATGGGAACACGGGGGCTCCAGAAAGGCCCGTCAGGGAGGGAGTGCCGTGGGGAGGCTTGGAACGTGGCAGATAGAGCAAATATCCCCACCCCTAAACAAACCCAGCAGGACAGGTCCGATGACAAACGGTGGGACCCTGTCAGCTTGAGAGCAGGTTGGACTAATGGCTCGTGGACCCTGCACTCCCAGGATCGATACTCCATCAGGCAGCCCGTGGGCCGGGCTCCGGAGGACAAAGCGGGTCTGGCCACAGTCCTGCGCGCACGCTGTCCACGGGGCCGCCTTCCCGGGACCCACGGGAGGCAGGCGGGGGCGGGGCGGCTGCACGCACGAGGCTGGCGGCCTAGGGCCCAGGTTAGCGGGTTTGAGGGCGCCCCGTGGCTGAGGCCCAGCTCCAGGACGTGGCGTCCAAAACTTCCATCTGGCGCGTCCCCGCCCCCTCCTGCCCCCCGCCCCCCCCAGCAGCCGTGCTGCGCGCTCTCGGGCCGCGGGGCCTGCGACGGGCACCTCCGTGCCGCTGTCCTCGCTGTGCCTCCTGCCCCCGCAGCGGCCCCGGAGGCTGAGTTCAGCGTCAGAACCAAGTGCTTCCTGGGCCATGGAGGGATGGTCCCAGACCCCAGAGCGGGTCACCAGAGAGGCCCGGCCCCTGAAGCCGGCCCCCAGGGTGCTCCTTCCACGCGGTGCGGGCAGTTTGTGAAGGCCCAAGCCAAGGACCGAGTACGCATGAGCAGGAGAGGTGGAGGCGCCCAGGCCAGCGCCCGAGGGGAGACGGCCTCCTCCATGCCCTGCTGTCCTGGGAGCTTTAAGGCCTCTGGGCCCGATGCCCCTGACCGGGGTCCTGGGAGGGCAGTGGCCCTGGTCTGGGCTTGGTCACTCCGGGACACGGACCCTCATCTTTCCCTGGCTGCACGGCCCTCTGGGGCCTCATCTGTCTGCCTGTGGGGCCCCGACTCTGAGCGCAGACACCGTGGGACCCCAGGTCTTCCTCGCCGAGGCCAGGCATGGTGCGGGTCTCCCCACACCCCTGAGGGGGGCTAGAGGCAGGTCAGAGCCGCTCCTTGCTTGGCCTGGTCATCCGGACCATGGGACCGGCCGGCAAACACAGCCCAGGTGGCTGGCTCAGCCTGGGCTGTGGGCCTCCAACGGCCTGTGCTTCTCGGCCCCGGGAAGGGTCATCGTCGCTTCCACCGGGGTCTCAGCAGCCCCAGGCCCTGCACCGAAGCTTGGGAACAAACTTGTGCAGGAGCCACAGAACATGGCTGAGTACCCTTCGTCGGGCCACCCCACGACCCCAGCCCGGGCCGTCTCTCACGGTGTTGAGGGCATTTGCATGCGGCCCGCACCTGTACTGAGGGTGTGGAAGGAGTATGCAAGGCTGGACAGGTGAGGAGTGGCCGTCCCGCAGAGGTTCTCAGGGATCAGGGTGACAGGCCAGCGGCTGGGGCAGGGTCACCCTGTCCTCAGTGCCCCGCCCTCGCCCCAGCCGTGCTCTCTTGTGAGGCTTTTAGCCACGGTTTTCTCAGTTAACATCAACTTGGAATAATTCATTCCTGGTTTTTCCATCTCCATACCCACCTCTGTGAGAGCTGCCCCAGGCCGGCCCAGGTTCAAGGGCATTTCAAATACAAATATGGGCTCAGCCTTTTTTAGAGGCAGGAAATCAGATTAGACCGTGAGGGGTCCAGCCGATTAAAACCAGGGGTTCAGAGAGCGCATGTGGGGGGGGGTTGGAAGTCCGTGCTGGGGTGAGGCCGTAGCACAGGCAGATGCCCCTCCTGCTCCATCCGGTCCTCTGGGGGCAGGGCTGGGGAGCTCGGGTCTGGGCGGGGAGGGGGCGTGCGGGCCCCGGTGGGCATGGGGAGCTCGGGGTCGGCGCCTACCTACTGCCGCGCACGCCGGTCTGCTGTTCCTTCTTGCATGTCCCAGCCCTTCCCGGGTGACTCCTGGAGTCGCCCAGACCAGAGAAGCAGCCTTTGCCCCGGGGTCCGTCTGAGCACGAGGAGCAGGGCTGGGGGTTGGGGCTCCAGGGCCCGGTCTCCCCCCCCTCCCTGTGCGCAGCTGGAGCCACGGGCCAGGCCACCTCCAAGCGCGACTGAGCGCCCTCCAGCCCGACCAGGGAACCCTGCCTGCCGGTCCCGCGGCAGCTGTGGAGCGTTTTCCTGCCTGCGTTGCCTTCCTGCCGTGGCTTCTGGCCCCCGGGTGGCCTTCGCTGAGGTTGATATCACGTAGAAAATGGGGTCCTGGGGACCCTCCCCCCCGCCCGCCAGGCAGACTTTGAGGAGGGGCAAGAGCACAGGCAGGCCCAGGCCCAGCTGCACGAGGGCCCGCGTGGGCGAGCGTGCACGCGAGGGCCTGCGTGGGCGAGCGTGCACGCGAGGGCCTGCGTGGGTGAGCGTGCACGCGAGGGCCCGGCGGTGCCTCCGTGGCTGAGTGGGACTCCGGATCCGCACAGAAGAAAGTGCCAGAAGGGTGCCTACCCAGCTCTCTCAGGTGCTTGGGAAGAAGGGATCCCGGGCAGGCAGCCCCGGGAGGTGAGGACAGCACGGGTACAGGAACCCCGGCCACCCCGCCCCACCCCCACCCCGCTCCCGTTCTCGCTCAGGCCCAGGGCCACTGTAGCCAAGCCCGATGGCCTCGCGACTTCCTCCTGGACGCCCATCGATCCGCAGGGCTCGCGACGATGCCCCCTGCCTGCCAGAGCCCCGCTGGTCCCTTTCACGAGCCGCCGGGCACCTTTCTCCGCCACAGGGGGCTTCCTTTTGAGGCGTGGGTGGAGGAGAGTGAGCCACCACCCACCTTTTAGCCGCTCGGGAGCGCCGAGGCTGGGCTGGCACCGTGGGGGCTCTTTGTGCGACCAGGCGGGTGACTGGACGCGGGCTCGGCCTCTGGGGTCTCGTTAATTACCTTTCTCCAGGCCCCGGCGTGGAAAGTCATTTCCCTGAAAGGGCACGGTGCGGGGTGAGGGGGCTCTCAGGCCGGGGCGGTGGGTGAGTGTTCTCAGACTTGGTGGCCCCGAGGCCTCAGCTGTGGTGGGCGGGGCCCTGGGTTCCCGGGAAGGGTGGGGCGGGGGCCATGCTGTGTGGCCTCCGGGTGAGCTTGGGGCCCTGGGCTGGGGAGAGGGTTCTAGAAGCTTGGGGCAGTGGAACCAGGCTGGCAGGAAACGTGGGAGAGTGGCGGGGGACTGCGTTTCTGAGCCTGCACAATGAGATTTTGATGACTGATCCTTTTTCTTAATGTAAGCCACGGAGTTAAGTGTTTGAAAATTGTTCCAGAAGCTGAGAAAGGCCTGCCCTTCTGGTCACGCTGGGTTGTCTCCTACTTAGCAGCTGACAGGCCCATCTGCAGAGCAAGGGGAGGGCCGTGGGGGGGGGGGGACGCGGGCATCACCTCGTCCCTGGGGCCCCCAGAGCTGCCCTGATGACAGTTCATAGTCCTGTCGTCCATGGGGCACAAGAGGGGGAGCCCACGTCCCGGCCTGCCCGTCCGCTCAGGCTGAGCCCCACGGGGCAGTGGGGGCCCCTCCCTGGGCCGAGGGACCCAGGGAGGGGCCAGGGCTCCACCTCCTCGCTCCCTCGGGGAGGGTCCCTGCTGTCCGCCGCCCGGCCTTGGCCGGAGCCCACAGGTGGCTCCCTGGGCCGGCGTGGGAGGCCTGGGACGGGCCAGCCCTGCTGCCCAGCAGAGTTCCCAGTCCACAGCCTGAAATCTGAGTAATTAAGGGCACGGATTAGATCTGTACGATGTCTCCTCCTGGCCCCATGTCATGTCATTCCACGCATATCATGTGCCCCTCACAGTCTGGCGCGGCTGCCCCTCCCCAGGCACTGGGGGGTGCCAGCGATGCGTCCGGGCCGGGTCACCACCGCCCATCCACCCTACTTACCGGAGAATGGGCGCAGAGTCGAGATAGCCCAGGAGCCGTGGGCCCCCGGCACACAAAGGGCACCCACGCTGCCCAGGGACACACAGGACCCAAGGGGAGACTTTGTTCATGAACTTTGGGGGTCATGAAGATCATCCCAACTGCCCACCCACACGGTCTTTTATTTGTAATGGCCCCAGAGGGTCAGCCACCGCCCCCTGACGCTGGAGAAACGGGGGCGGCCGTCAGCCGGGCCTGGCGGCCCTGGATGTGACAGGCTGGAACCAGAGAGGCACCCCCGCCCCGCGGGCCCTGGTCCTGGTGCCTGTGGACCCCAGGGGGGGTGCGTGGGGGTGCTCCCACCCTCCTGTCCTGCTGGGGCCCCTGCAGCTTCCGCTGGTAAAAGCCGGGGTAGGTGGTGGGGGTCGGGGAGCCGCGGATGTTGGGAGGGACCGTGGGCGGGTGGGGCGTGGGGACCCAGGCTGAGCCGGGGCCCTGAGCAAAGGGAGGCCGCCGGCCCCAGAGAGGACCGTTGGAGGCTGACTTCCCACTTCTGCGGAGAACTCGCACTGTGTTTAGATTAGAAACAGGATATAATAAACTTGTTAACATGTCAGAATCTTGTGTTGGGACAACATAAGTGGGTGTTTTCTCCTCTTTTCTTTCTGTTGTGCAGGAAAATGCCTCAATTAGTGCCTGGCTCTTGAGGCAGGGCCGGGGGGGCGGGGTGGTGGTGGAGGCTTCACGCAGACGGCCGCTGGGCTCGCGTGGGCCCTGGGCCTGCCCCCCTCCCGTCCCCAGCCCACGGCCACGGGCCTGCCTCGGCCCTCCGGGTGCGTGGGGTCGGCTGGGCAGCGCCCAGGGCCACGGCAGCTCCCACCAGCATCTGCCCGTGAAGATGACCCCGGGGTGGGGGGTGGTGGGGAGCGCCACATTATTTGTTTTTCAAAACGGCTTTTATTTTAAAAGCCTTATGTCCTGGAGGAAAGCAACATGGAGCTATTTTCAGGACTGAGTTCTAAAAAAGATCAGCTCTTAATTAAAACAAAACACAGGGAGATCAAGCTGTAGCCCAGGGGCCCCGACCGGAACAAACCCGTTTCTGTGGAGGCCGGCAGGACAGGAGCGGCCGCTGACCCGCAGGCCCGCTCGCCCGCTCCCGACGTGGCTCCGTGGCTCCGTGGCCAGGACCAGGAGGTGGGGCACGGCGACATGGCCTCCGGACCTAGAGAAACAGATGTGAGTCTGGATGGGACGGGGCTGATGGGGGGGTACCTGGGGCAGGACGGAAGTGCGTCCTCGCGGCCTCGGGGACAGGGCCTCCCCGCGACCCGGACTCCATCCTTGGCGGCCATAGACCCTGGAATGTGAGGGCCAGGGGGCCGCAGATGGAAGGAGGGACCGTGGCCACGTCAATAACCTCGGTGATGTAGTGAGTGAAACATCGTGAAAAATGAAAGCAAATCCTCCTCTAATCTCCCCGAACAAAGGCCTTTCAGTTGGAGCCGAGCGGCGCGGGCGGTGGGTATCGCCAGATCTTTCATATTAAATGTGCGCCCGGCGGAATATGGACCTTATTAGGGGGCCACGCTCACCGCAAGCCCCTTTCCTGCACATGGTGTGTGAGGGGGTCAGGGGGACGCCATGCAGCCCCCCGGCGGCCAGGCGCGGGGCCCGGTCAGGCCTGCGGGACCACCGTGCGTCTCCCTGTTCAGCGAGGGGAAGACGTCCACCCATTTCTCACAATTCTCCAGGCAGCTCGGCCCTGACACTTTCTTTGCAAACAGTCCTTTGTCTTGTGGTCCCACCCCCCCCAGCCAAGCGTGGCCACTGGGGTGCGTGAGGCCCTGGAGGGACCGAGCCCTGAAAACCCAGCGTCCGTGGATCTCCGCGGAAGGGTCGGATGTCTGACGGGGGAGCGGCCGGCCGTGCGTCCCAGGCCAGGGGACTCCTGGAGGTGAGGCCTAGGCCCCCCTGGCAGTTCCGAGCAGCCAGGGTAGGGGTTCAGGTTTGGCAGAATAAACATCACCCAGGTGCCTGCAGGGGGAGAAATGAACCGTCTTGACTCAACACGACTACAGTCCTGCGCCTTCCAGAAGAATCCGCCCAGGAAAGGAAATCAAATTTAGGGGCTTCCCTTACTGGCCAGGATGGTTAATTCAATAAGGGAGGAGGGACGCCCTTGTCTCCTTGTCTCCTTGCAGCAGGTTGGGTCTCCCCGGGGGCTCTGGGAAGGGGCTGGGAATGGAAACCAGCCCCCGACCCGCAAATTCAAACCAGCACCGCCGCCTCCCGTCCCGGGGGTCCGTGGGGCCCGAGAGAGGGAGGGTGTGGACGGGCGCCCCCGCCGAGCCGGGCCTGGGGGCCAGAGTGGGGGGTGGTGCAGGGGGGCAGAGGGCCAAGGTGGGAGGAGGAGACCCCAGGTTTCAGCAAGGATTTCGGGGAAGGGGCCCAGTGGAGACACGGAGGAGGGTCGACCGACACTAGGGTTTCAGGTGCCCCCTGTGTGGTTGCAGCCCGTGTGCGGCCAGGGACCCCCAGTCCTCGGAGCTGGCTTCTCTGTGCCCGGAACCCGGCATCGATCGCCCCCCTCAAACCAGGGGCTGCAGGTGCCGCGTTCAGGGAGTGCGTGTGTCTCGGGCTGCGCAGGAGCTGGGAAGCTGGCATGGCTACCCTCGGGGACCTTTGCTGACTGAGGGGTGATGTCTGTCAAATCTGTAACTCCCTACGGTGTGGGAGGTGGAGATAAAATGCTTTCCCCAGTGTGGTTGGAGAGAGGTGGGAGCCCACGGGGGCTTCCTGGAGGAGGCGTCAGTCTGTGACACGGGCTGTCCCATCCTCCTCTGGTACGATCTCTCGGGTTGGAGAGTGGGTTGGAGAGTATAAGGGTGCTCCCAGGTGAAGGAGGCCCAGAGTGCTCCCGGGAAGGGGTGGCCACGCCCAGCCTCTCCGTGCCCTCTCTTGGGGTGTTAAGGCCTCGGCTCCTGGAAGCAAACTCGTTCTATTTGCTGGTCATGTGATCGGACATCCTGCCCGACTGTCACCCTGCCCACGTGTCCTCCTTTGGAAAAGAAACTCATGTTCTCGTCGAGGCTGAATGAGGGCGTCTCTGAAGGGGGTGGGTCCTGGCCGTGGCGGCGGCTGTGGCAGGAGCCACTTCTGTCCTGAGGCAGGACCCCAGGGACACCCGCAGGCCCCCATGCCCAAGGGCAGGTGGGCTCCGCGTCTCCGGCTCCTTCAGGAGGTGTGTCCCTGGGACCTGGGACGGCTTGGTGCTCAGGCAGAGGACGCGGGCTGCGGGGCCCCAGGTGAGGCTGATTCCTTCTGGGCCCGCGGGCTGCTCCGTGTGGCCGCTGGCCTGGCCCGGCTTGGACCAGGAGCCGTCTGCGCCCCGGCGTGTCCCCGGCGTGTAAACAGGACCTGCTGTGCAGTAACAGTCAGCGGACCAGGCAGGACAGAGCGACGCCCCTCTACCTGGGAAGGAGCCCCTGCCGACCGGCAGCCTCCAGCCGAATCCCAGGCCCGCCCCGGCCTCGTGGCCGCCCTGCCAGGCACCCCCTGCAGGAAGGGCAGTGAGGACCAAGAGCTGGACAGACCCAGGCTTGTGGCCCGTGGCACCGCCGTGGCCCTTCTCGGCCTCAGGGGAGGCAGTGGCCACGTGGCCACGTGTCCTCACTGCCTGACGTGCCCACACCAAGGGCCCAGAAGTGTTCTGGGTCTGCAGGCCTGGCAGGGGCTTGAGGCTGGACGGAGGCAGGGTGTGTGGCGGCGGGAGGTGGCCTGGTGTCGGTGCTCCGAGTCGGCCGGCACGGCCCCCAGGCCCTCGGGCACCTGTGTTTTCTGTGGCTCTTTCTGGGCCTCCGGGAAAACCCTGCTCGGCAGCTCCAAACCAGGACGGTCTAGGACCGGGGGTGGAGAGCGCCGAGGGACCGCACCCCTGGGGTATACCAGCTCCCCGGCCAGCGGGCCCCGGGTGTCCTCGGATCACTCCTGGGGGTTACTGCACGGCCCGGGCCGGGCTCTGGGCCTGAGAGGCCTCCACGCAGACGGGAGGCCGGACCTCTGCTGCCGTGAGCACCGGACGGGACGGTCACGGGGGGAGGGAGTCGCGCTGCGTGTTACCTCGGCCGGGTCTGGTTCACCCCTCATATCTGTGACACCCTGAGGTCTGTGCTGCCAGCACCAAGTCACGCAGGGGAAACTGAGGCCCCAGGGGCAAAGCAGCCTGCACTGGGCCACTTAGCGGCTGCGCGCCGGCTCTGAAGGGCGCTGTGCCCGGCCTGGCTGGCGTGCACTTGGAAACGTGGATGCAGCATGGCCGGCAGCTGGCTCTTGGAAAGGTTTCGGGGGGTGGTGAGTTCTAGAGGGTGATCGGGCCGTCCCTGGGGGCCCAGGCGGGGTCGTTCTAAAAGGAAGAAAGAGCGCGTCTCCTGGTGCCTCTCCTGTGCTGTCCGTCAGTCCTGGCGAGTTCCGGCGCTCGTCTCGTCTCGCATTCGGGCGGCGTGAGGGGCGCTGACCCCAGCGAGCCTGGAGCGGCGGCGGGCTGATGGCGCCGGGGTCCCAGGCTGGCGGGTTCATTACGGCCGCTCCTTTGTGGGCCCCGAGCCCCAGGCCCGGTGCTGTCAGGCGGGCTGTTACAGGCATAATGACGGGCATTAGAGCCCGGGAGCAATTAACAGGCTGCTTAATTAGCAAGAGGAATTAGCGTTTGAGTGGCTGATCTTCCGTGAAGACTTGTCGAGCGGGCAGTTATCTGATTAAGCATTGATCGCGGGCTCGCCCCCTTAGGTCATCCTCGCCCTCCTCGGGGTCTGTGAATATAGAACTGTTTAAATATTCCCAACTGAACTGTCTCAATCAGCAAGGGGAGAAAGGGGCCCATTGTGGGCGCTGCCGGGCGGCCTCCCTTCCCTGGCCAGCTCCTCCGGCCGGGCGGGGGCGGCGGCTGGTCCCCAGGCCCTTGCCCGGCTGGCCTGGCTGCGCGTGGGAACAGTGTCCGCGGGGTGGGCCCCAGCTGCCCGTGGGCATTCTCCTATGCAGACTCTCCCAGCTCCTGGTGGCTGGGTCCCTCCCTGACCCGTGGGGGACACGCACGGGCACGCCCATTGTACAGGTGGGTACAGTGAGGCTGAGGGTCCCATGGGGGCTGCACAGAGAGCTCCAGGCCTGTCTGCCTGCAGGCAGCGTCCGGGTTCTCGCGAGCTTGTCAAGGGCGTGTTCCAACCATGTGACCATGTGCGCCCAGTCCCGTCTGACGCCTGATGTGGCTGTGAAGTCCCTTGGAGGGGGGGGTGTCTGGAAGCCCATGGGCTCTGGGTGTCACCAGGCAGGAGTCTCCTCTGGTTTATGAGTTCTTCCGGAGAAGGAGGGCTGGTGGGGCTGGGCCAGCGACCGCCAGCCCAGGACTCTGCAGGGAAAATACCTTTGGAGGGAGGGTGGTGCAGGGAATACTCCAGAAAGGCTCCTGGTCCTCTGTGGCTGGTGCACGGGGCGGGGAGGGGCACAGATTCTCCGGTGTCAGCCCCGAGCTTGCTCAGGGACCCCAGGCCCCCTCCCTGTGTGTTCTCACAAACTTCGGAGGGCTGGGAGCTGGCCTCGCCCGACAGCGGGAGGCCGCGGGGCCGGGAGCACCAAGCCCTGGGGCCCGCAGCGGGCAGGACAGGGAGCAGACACATCTGCTGGGGTCCCCCCCCGACCCCCAACCCTTGGCTCGGCCCCACTAGGGCCTGGAGCTGGAGGCTGGAATCGGCTGGGGATGCTGGTGTTAAAACCAGGGAGTTTTGTTTTTTTTTAAAAAGGGAGAGTCGAACAGAGAAGACGGGGAGAGAGAGAGGCCCAGACGGCCTCTTGTTTTGCAAAACTCAAAATAGATCTCAGCACCGTGCTTTTTAAAGACGAATCTCTGCACTCCACCACGATCCTCGCTTGACCCCTCCTGGTTTCTGGCAAAGGGAGCCTGTTACGATTTGGCACCGAGCGATTTAAAATGCACAACAGCGATGCGCAAACCTTGCCAAAGCTGATCTGCGTTGGTTTCCTGAACTTCGCTTTTCTTGTGCGCGACATCAGATATCATCTTACCCAGACGATGCCCTCGCGAGATAGGCCCCCCGCCCCTCCGTCTCCACGCCCGGACGGAGCGAACGCCGGTTCTGGTGCGGCCCGGCTCCCTGGGCACTCGGGGAGTCTTTATCGAGCTCAAATGATTAGACCTGGTTTCTGGTTTCATTTTGGAAGGCCTGCCGCTAAACGGATCCATCCCGCCTGTAAAACGATGCAGGCGCTCCAGGCCGCTGCGCTCCCTCCGTGTCTTCTCCACCGATCAGGGGACAGTAGGGCCTGGGTCGTGTCCCTCTGGGCGGGGGCCTGTTGCCTCTGGGGGGAAGCAGGACTCCCCTGGGCTGGGGAGTCCCGACGGCCCGGCCTCCCGGGGCAGAGAGCCGGGTGGGGTGGCCGTGGGAGGGGCTGTGAGCCGAGCGCTGGACGGCCGGCCCTCGCTGGAAGGCTCCTGGCATCTAGGACACTCCCTGCCTGGGGTGCTAATCCCCGGGATCCACTTGAGACCGTGCAGGAACGAAAACCCCGGTCGCCGGGCCAGCCCCACTGCTGAGGGTCAACTCCATTTCAACTGGGAAGGAGTCCTTCTGAGTGTCGGAAAATGGAAAGGAAACTCTGGGTCTGTCTTCCAAGCATATTCTTGGTCACGGTGGGCAGATTATTTTTAGGAAAAGGGAAACAAAATGCATCAAGTGTGATAGGCAACCGTGAGAATCTCTTCACTGCTCCTGACTTTGTCCTGGAAAGCTTAGGGGCCATCAAATGCACTTTGATTCCTGGTTTGTCCCAGGTAACACGGATTTTAGAATATTTTGGGATTGCATCTTTATTCCTTTTTCTGACCATGAAGTCACATGCCCGGCTTTGGAAAATGAAAGCCAGTGTGGAACCCCACGGACCAGGACACAGGTGGCCCACCTTGGGGACCTTCTCTCCCGCAGTGGCAGCTCACGGGTCACGCCCGGGGTGGTCCAGCCAAGCCCAGGGCTGCAAAGGCATTGGCGGCACCAGTTGGGGTGAGCCGGCCGTAGGAGGAAGCATCCCAGGAGGTGAAGGGGCTCGGAGATTGAGCTCAAGGGCTCATAAGAGGCGTGGCATTGTGTGCACGTGTGTGTGCGCATTCGAGTGCCTGTGCACGGCGCCGGCCCGTGTGGGCACAGACAGAGAGGTGGAACCCAGCGCCTCGTGGCCTCCCTCGGCCTGGCCTGGCACCCCTCCCCTCTCCTCCCCTGAGGGCCTCCAGGGACAGGGATGCCTCACCTCCGGATGCCTGTTCCCTGCTTGGGTGTCCAGGGTGGTCCCTTCTCCCCTCCCCAGCAGGAGACAGGGCGGGGTCATGACCTGATTCTGAAGGCTGAGTGTCCAAGGTCAAGGGGCCGCCCTGTGCTTCAGATCCCTGCGGGACAGTTGTCCCCTGGCCTGACCAGGGATGGGTGACACCAGGCCCCGGTGGGGGGTCGGCACCCCTGCCCATCTCCTTCTTCCTGCAGTGGCTGGAATGTGAGGGCTGTGGGCATCCACCAGGGAACGTGTGTGTGTGGGCATGTCCGGGTGTGTGCACACGTGTGTGCGTGCGCAGGCACGCAGCTGCTCCCTCGTGGACGCGTGAACAGATGCAGAACTGCAGAGGGCAGCGTCAAGGGCGGTGGGGAGCATCTGCGCACTTGAGACCCACGCGGACCCATCCTGGCGCTCGCGCTCAGGGCCGGGATGGGATGGGAGCCCAGGCTCCGTGGCGGGTTCTCTGTGGGACATGACGCCACGGGGTGGGGGTGGGGGTGGGGGTGGGGGAGCAGACAGTGGCAGAGGGGCAAGAAGGACTTGGGGAGATGTCTGTCCACCCCGGCCCGGTGAGTTCTCCGCTCGTTCCGTTCCTCGGTGCTGTGCACACACGTGTGCACGTGTGCAGACTGTTCTAGCAGATTCAGTGGAAGCTAACTCACACGGCACATCCTGGCCGTTGTCTGTTCATGAGGTGCTGGGTCCGCTTTCTACAGAGGCAGTAAAGGAGGGAAAGAGAGAAGCTGGGTGGCAGAAGGAAGGACGCGGGGGCCCCGGGAGCTGTGAGGACCCCTGCCCCACCCTGTGCCTGCGAGGCTCACGCCCATCTGTACCCACCAAGGACGTGGGGCCAGCGGGGCCCGGGGGCCAGAGCCCTGTGGGTGTGGGCTGTGACCTCCCGATGCAAGGCTCCTGTTCTGGCCCCGCCGGTCTCACAGAATGAGCCGAAGGAAGATTTTGGGCCCTGAGACCCCAAAGTCCCCGGCGCTGTGCCCAGTCCCCAGGGCCTCGGGGGCTCTGGGTGATGGGCCGGCAGCCCCTCCCATCCTGGGCAGTGGGAGGCAGCATAGGGGCCCTGCAGGCATCTGAGCTTCACGCCTGGAGGCCACGAGGGGCCTGTCCATCCCCATCGCTGTGTCCTCTGCAAACCACAAAACCGACCTCGACAGCAGCTCTCGGGGCTCCAGGCTGAGGCCGAGACCCGCGTGCCCAGGGGCGGGCGCCTCCTGGGGCTCGGAAGGCCCTCACCCATCTCTGTCCCTAGTCCCGCCGGGCGTGGTGGCCGCCACATCACTGCGCGTTTAACTGGCGTGTGTGGGGCCTGGGGGGGGTGCTTCTTCGCACTCAGGCCCACGCCTCCCCGCCCACAAAGTTTCAGGCGCCCCGAGCTACTCGTTCTTTTATTGGTGGCTACGAAGTCTGCTTCTCTGCAGCCCTTCCCGTGGGCCCCCAGGGGACACTTACTCTGACCGGCGGCCCACGAGGGGGGCTTGCTCAGAGGCCCTGCTGAGGGCAGCGAAGAGGCTTTCTTCTAGAAGTCTCCGTCCTGTGCGTGGGCTCTGCTCTCTGCTTCCTCCTGCCTGTGCCTTACGCAACGTTTAGCAGTTTGTAGCTACGTGTGCTGTGTTCGGGGGATCCGCAAACCGTCCTTAGACATTTACGTTCACCCAGAGGCAAGGCTCCCCTTCGGTTGCCAACGGTTCCTCGCGCTTGTCAACCTTCCCGGGTTTTCTCCCCTTCAGGAAGGTTCCGGCTACAACAAACATGGTTCTTTTGCCGCCATATTCCATGTGGGGGTTAAAGTTGGGGACGGGGCTCTTTCATAGGAACGGGAGCGGGGTCCCCCCAGTCTCCCGGTGCGTTAGGTTTACTTCCGAGGGTTTTTAGCATGAGAAAAGACTTTCAACGTGGAAGTAACTCCAACTCTTACAGCCCTTCACTGCGCCCGTGCAGAAAGGACACGGGGTAGAGACGGGTACAGAAACAGAAGGCGAATCCCGGTGCGCCGTGGGGAAGGCAGCGGGTGCCCCGGACGGGAGCGCTGGGGGTGCTGCTGCGGCTCTGGGTCAGCAGATGACGCAAGGTGGCTCTGAGCTGTCCCAGGGTGGCTGGGCCGCCCTGGGGTCCTGCTTCCGTCCCCTGGTGGGTGACCCCTGGTGGGTGAGAGCTTGCGTGGCCTTTTCCTCCTCTTGATGCTCTTAGAAGGCGTCTCCTCCCTCCCAGCCCAGCCCTGTGGCCCACGTCCTAGATAAGCCTGTTAAATTAGCCCCATAATACTTAAAATGCTAGTCCATTTAATATGTAAACAATGACAATTTTTTTTCAAAGGGTTTAGGATTTAAATTAGTTTTTTAAAAACCCAATTACTGCCATTTAATTCGGAGGAGAGAGTTCTTTATGTGCTAATTATATAGCTGGGAAATGAGCAATCAAGGGCACAATGGGGCATTAAGGGCACTTTTTAAAGGTTTGAACTTATTTATCTGAGTTTGGGTTGGGTCTCTGCAGCCTGAGCAGCCTGGATGGCGGATGGCGGGCGCCGGGGAGGGCGGATGGGGACCGGGATGACGCGTAACATGGCCGTGCGGCAGAAAACCATGTGGCCGTTATATCATCTTATTATGTCGACAGTGTTTACAAGTGTCAGAACCTGGACCTGGGCCCTGCTCTCTGCCCAGATTACTCGCCGGCCAGCAGGCAAAGAAGGGGCTGCCGGGTGGAGGCCAGATGAGAAACCACGGACCTGGTCAGAACGGTGCCTTGGGCTCCTGTGGGTGACAGCCACATGGAATCTTCTAGAACTTTCCAGAACCTTCCAGAGGAAAACGCATGTCCCAGGAGGCAGATAAGCTACAGCATTCATAGTTCACTGCCTCAGACCCTGGATGCTGGCTAAACGTGGGAGGTGGCTTCTCAACCTGCCTCCACCATGCCCTCCATCCTCCAACGTGAACCTGGAATGTTCTAGAACCATCCTATCCATACTTCTGCCTCTGTGAGTCAGCACCTCCACTTCCTAAGAAGTGGGGATGAATCATTTTAAACAGAGCTTGTCTTTGAAGCAAAGGGACCCTTTTTTGGCCCAGTATTCTGGAGGGCTTGCCTGAGGGAGCCCTGGGCACATTGGGTTAGTTCTCTCCTTCCGGGAGGCACCCTGGGGTGCTGTGGGGTGGGGAGCTGGTGGTAAAGGCCTGAGGTGGCCTTGGCAGTTTGGCCCAGCCGAGTGCACACACCTGGGGCCACGGCCTCGTGCAAATGCTGAGCTCCTGCTCCCAATTTATGGAAAACTAGGCTTGTGGTTAACAGGAAGCTGTATTGGACGCCCTGAGTGGAGCATGTTTTCAGGAGAGGCCAGGGCGAGCTTCAGAGAAGCTTACGTGTTGAACATCTACACTGGTCATCAGAGGGCCTCCTGCGTCCAGCTGGGTGGCTGTGAGCCCCCGGCGTGGTGTCCACACCTACTCCCTCCCGGCCAAGACCAGAGGGACAGCCTTGACTGGGCGTTGGAGCCCTTGGCGGGGCTGTGACTTCCTCTGGCTCCAGCCGCGCGCCCTGGGGTGGGAGCGGCTGGGTCCTCCCCGGAGGAAGGCTTTGCTGGCGTTGGGCCCGTGGGTCGTGCAGAGCAGGACCCCCCAGAGCCGCTCTCCCCCGGGCCCTTCACTGGCTAGTTCTTACAAGCCCAGCCGCAGGTGCCCGGCCATTGCCTGGCATCCCATCTGACTTCTGCGAGAGCGCACGACACTGTTCACGCCCCATGTGCAGAGGCTGGCGGCGGACGGGATGAGTGTGTTCCATGCCTGGGCCCTCAGAGCTGGTGGCCGATGGGCAGGGAAGCCCCTCAAATAGAGGGGGTTGTATGGAAAGGGCCAGGAAGGCAGCAGCGCGTGGAGGAGCGTGGGAGTCCAGAATGGTCCCCGGAGCGTGGCCTGCGTCTGGACTCTTAGAGACTTAGGAGACGGATGGCACAGGGCAGACCGCAGGGGAGGGGTCGCCAGGCGGAGGGCACGGCCAAGGGGCCGCGGGAGGCCGGAAGGTGGGTCCTCGTTGGGACCGAGGGGCAGGGCTGCCTCGGCTTTGGCACTCACGACCTTGACCGCCCACAGGGGCGATTTGGGCCCTCGTCACGCAGGGAGGGCGGGCGGGGTAGGAAGAGACCCGTGAGGCCGCCGGGGCCGTGGCCTAATTGGTCCAGGAGAGCCAGCGTCGGCACCCAGAGTGTTCAAAAACAGCGAAGATTAATCTTAAAGCGATTAGCCAACTTATTTTCTTTTTCAAGACATTAGCTGGTCAAAAATGACAAAAATGTCCTTAAGCCGCGTCGAGGCAGGGGCGAGAACAGGCAGCCCTTTGTGTGGTGCAGGGGCTGCCCGCGGAGCCTGCGTGGGGCACGCGGGAGCCCACCTCCCGCACGCCGTGCGGGGAATCTGGGCGCAGGAGCTGCGGATTAGCCCTCCGGGCGCTGGGGGGGGAGGCTGGCCACCCACAGGCCAGGGCCTGGGGTCCTGTGTCCGGGCGCCGGCGCCCCGCTCGGCCAGGTCCCCCTTCCACTGAGGGGCCGCGGTCGCCGGGAAGAGGGCCACGGGCGGCGTGGGCCGGCGGGGAGGGCGGGTGTGGAGGCAGGTGGGTGCGGGGCGCCTGCGGGCCGCGTGGGAGGGGTGGGCCCGGAGGCCTCTCCCCTGCACCCGCTCTTCCTGTCCTGCAGACACCGTCCTTGGGCCCGACATTTCCTCAAGAAAAGAAAACACATGAGCCCATGTTTCTTATCTGAGGGGCAAACAATGAGGTTGCCGCCGGCCCGGGAAGGGCCTTTCGCAGCAAATCCAGAGCACGGGGCGGTGGGCAACCCCTGCCAGGGCGGCAGGCCCAGCCCGGCGGCCCCCGCGCTCGGCCGCGGTGTGTGCCCCCCACCCCCAGGTGGCAGGTGACACGCCAGCTGTGAGCCCAGTAACTGGAACCCACCTGACGCAATGCGCCCGGCGTGGCAGTGACAATTAAAGGGTCTCTTCCCTGGCTTCCTTCCGAGCACTCGCATTGTGGCCCTGAGCACCCCACCCCCGCGGGGGCTTAGGCATAATTATAGGGTCGGGTTACCGCGAGAAACAGGTATTGGCATTGTTCGGTCCAGTGCTGGACCCCGGCCGCCCCCAGCCCCCCTTCCCCCTTGTCCCGGGGCCGGTTCCCCAAGCGCCGTCCCCCGGGACCCCTCCTCAGTGCCCTTCGCCCGCCCAGGGAGGTGAGGCTGGGGAGGGGGCCGGACCACCTCTCAGGTGCCGGGTGGTGAGCGGGGAGACGGAGCAGGGGGCGTCTCCTGTTGTTTTTCCAGCGGCTGAAATTAAACGTCCAGGTGCAAGGAGATTGTTTGACTCGCCATTGTCCGGAGCCACGGGACACCGGGCGGGGGCCAGGGCGGGCCTCGGGGATCCGGCCAGGGGCCCAGGAGCTGCCCCAGGGAAGGAAGAGGGAGCCCCGCGCGGCCCGGCGGTGGACCCACGGGGCCCGGCCCCGAGCTGCACCCAGTGCCGGGGGCCACGCCCAGCCACTGGCCGATCTAGGGGGCTGTGACCCGGGGACCTTGAAAGTGGAAGCCACCGTCAGGCCCCTTCCCAGGCAAGGTGGCGGAGGTGAGGGTGAGGCTGGGAGGCAGGGGTGCCCGGGCTCGCCCGCCCCAGGCCTCGCCGCATGCCGCCCATCCTCTAGACAAGGAAAGGGGGTCAGGGTCACTTCTCTAAGGACGGATGGTGTCAGAAGCAGAGAGGCTGGGATTTAAACCCAGGCCGGGCCGTGTCTGGGCCCTGCCCCCACTGTTTTATGTCCCTGTCTTGCTGAGTGGCAGATCGGGGAGAGGCTGGTCCCTTGGTTTTGGGCACAGCGACCCCTAAGTCACTGCATCAAGCCAGCTCTGTGGGACCCTGGGCTTCCTGGAGGACAGAGGCCCTGGACCCAGGGACGGACAGAGGCAGGGTCTCATGTGGTGTTTCCTGAGGGCCCCCCAGCACCCCACCTGTGTTCCACCTAACACTGCTCTATAGGGGTTACAGGTCCCCCCTCTCCCCACCCCCGTCTCCAACACGCGCACCCCCTCCTGGGGCAGCGTCGTCCATGCCCCATCCTGTCTGCTGGGTGATGGGGCGGCCCCAGCACCCTGGGGCTTTGGGAACTGGTTTATCTCGCACCCTGGCTCGGGGCAGGGGTGGGGCTGATGCAGAGGGCCGTCTCCGCCCTGGGGGGCTCATCCCAGGGTTGGGTCATCAGACAAAAGGGAGAGACAGGAAAGCCATCAAAAGAGTTTTACTCCATTTTAGAGAAGAGGAAACTGAGTCAGAGAGGGGGTGGTGGCAGGGGTCCAGCCCCAGCCGGGACGTGCAGAGCAGCCCAGGGTGTCATCCCTGCTCTCGCCCCTCCCAGCCCAGGCGTCCCGGGGACTGGGGACAGGGCTCCCGCAGCAGCACCCTCGGGCGGCCCCCGGGCCCCCTCTCCCCTCTCCCTGACCTCACAGCCGCCACCGAGCGCCGGCATGTGAGGCCGGTCACACGGTGCAGATTTAGATGCGTGCCTGTCGCACAGGGAGCGAGGAATGCAAAGCCTCCCCCTCCCCTGCCCCCTCCCCGCAAAGCCCCATCATGTGTGAGAGATCAGCTCTGGGGACAGTGGGAGCTGCCCGGGGGACGCCACCGGTGCTGTCCCAAGCCACCCAGGCAACGCGCGCAGGGTGTCTTTCCAAAATCCCAGAGTGTTCCGGCAGCAGCACCCCTCCCAGGAGCGCCCGAGTCCTGGTAGCCAGGGAGGTGCTGCAAGGCGGACGAGATGTGGCTGGGTCCAGAGGGGCCATCCTGGAGGGCTCCCTGGAGGAGGCGGCTTTGCACAGCTAGAGGAGGGTGGAGACTTCCCGGAGAGGAACAAAGAAAAGCTTGAGAAGGACTCGTTCTAGGGTGCATAAACCTGAGGTGGCTTCTCTTCTCCATGCAGCCGCTGGGAGTCAGGTTTCCTGCAAAGTGGGCCCGTGGGAAATCTCCCTGGCGCTGAGGAAAGCCCCCGTCTTGGGAGTGGCTGCCCGGCTCCTGCCGAGTAGAGCCGCCCCCCACCCGCCCTGCCTGCTGCCCGAGGGCCCAGGAGCCGGGCCAGCGCTCCCTCCCCCCACTCGCCCCGCAGTGTCCGGGTCCTGGTGGATCCAGGCCTAGGCCCCCACCGTGCTAAGACGTCTCAGGCCCCCTGGGGGGACGCCCCAGGGCTGGGTGGGCGGTGGCGGATGGGTGGCAGATGGGAGGGCCGACCTTGGCTCTTTGATGTGTTCATGACTCTCGTTCTCAGGAAAGGGGGGCAGATCCTTCTTGAAGCAACAGCCTGGCCCTCCCCACCCCTCTCCTCCGGAGTCATTGAGGGGAGTTCAAGGGGGTGGGTGGGGCCACGGAGCCCTGGGGTGAGACCCCAAGGGCCTGGTCCAGCTTCAACAACGCCAATTCTGGGGCTTTTCTGCACCCACGTCGTCAGGAACTGGGAGAAAAACCCATCGATTAGACACACGAGGGCTTCGCTGGACCGTCTTGGGGGGCTGGGTCTCAGGGCGCACGGTCGGGGCGCCGACGGGTGTGAGGTGCATCCGGTGCTCTATCCCAGCCCCGCCTGCTGCGTCCCCGGAAGGCCCCGTCCACACCGGGCCTCCCCGGCGTCACGCTGCCCGTGCGCCTGCATCCACTTCCTGGAGCGCCACCTCCTCAAGTCCCTGTGTGGGCGCAAGGCAGGCGCGGTGTCCTCGCTTCCCCCTGAGGCCTCCTCCTCCAAAGCAGCCGCCTAGACATCCTCGCTTCTGGGGCCTGAATTTCCCCAAGTTCTGCTGCTGGCCCCGGAATGATCGGCAAAGTTCGCCTGGAAGGCAGCTGAGAGGGCCTGGCTGTTTGTCACAGACTCTTTTCAAAACATGGTACTGGCACTTCAGGAGGTTTGGGAGATGAGGCCCAGAAAGTTCTGGAAAGTTCCAGAAAGTTCCAGAAGGCTTCCTGCTCTGGTCTCACAGGTGTCAGGGCACAGGCCTCCCAGCCATGTTGGAGTGGGGGAAATAGATGTGGCCTCGTGGTCACTCAGCCGTCTAAGTGAGGGACGGGGGTCTCTGGGACCTTGGGGAATGAGCCGAGTTGCGCAGGCCTGGGGCTGGCTGGTGGACTTGAGATCTTTCTGGTTTTTTGCTGCTTTTGTCATCCTTTGGGAACGAAGACTGTTCCCTGAGCTGCCCTCACACCTTCTCCTTGGCCGGCTTTCCCGGGTGCCGTGGGCGCTCGACTCTGACCTTTGGGATAAGAGAATGGGGCTTCTGTTCTTGGCACAGACTCGGGACCCGGTGCTCAGAGCCCCAGTGTGCTCCCCGACTTATCGTCCCGGCAAATCTCAACACGGACATGTCTGCACTTTTCTGCTCTCTCCTTTCGGAGGGGCGGGCGGGCTGGCCCACACTCCCGGCTGCCTGGCCCCCTGGCTTCCACTCCCCAGGGAGACGCAGCACTCGGGGATCCTGCCTCCCTCCGCGCCCCCCACGGCACAGCCAGCGTTTTCCGGGGACCACGGAGAAGCAGGGCTGGGGCCGCCCGTGGTGACCTTCAGGGAGGGGGGGGCTGGTGTTTAAATAATGAGTCACGTGCCCCTTTGCCCAAAGTGGGCCGCAGATGGATAGCAGAGAACTTGCTTCCTGAGTGCTGGTCACCCAGCCACGACAGTGAGGGGACAGAGGCGCTGGAGGGACATGAGGGGATCCCACTGGGGCTCCAGACCCCCCGGAACCCCTCCAAGGGCTGCAGTCCTCCGTGCTGGGGGCCTACGGGGGACGTCCAGCTCGCTGGCCTCCATGGCAGTGCGAACAATCGCCAGCCTCCTTGGCCACGTCCCGCTGTGTGGTTCACGCTCTCTCTGCCCGGGCTGCCCGGAGCTCCCTCGCCGCTGAGGACAGAGGCCGTTTTCAGGGCGCGAGGGGCCCGCCTTGGAGGCGCACACGTGCCCCGGCCCGTTAACGAGAGAGGGAGCTGCTCCCGTCGATGGCGGAAGGAAGGGCTCGGGGCCGAGAGGGATTTGGGGGCAGGCGTGGACGCCGGAGGCGTGCCGGGGCGACGGCCAGTCTCCCGTTCCTCATCCCTCGTCCCAGGGCCGTCACCTCCCACCGTCCCCCGGGGGCCGTGCACCCTGACCTTGAGCCCCGGCAGCCCACCTTTAATTGCCCCTGCCGGACGCGCACGCCTGCGCCGCGTCCCCTGGTCAGCAGTGGCCGTGGGTCCCCCTCTGAGCGGGTCTGCCGGCTTCTGGTGCTTGACAGAGTCATTAGTGAGACCGCGATTCGGAGCGGCCCGGGAGGTGGTTATCTCTTTCATTTTAGACCCGGCCTCAGCAGCGCCCAGAGCGGCCTCTCGCGGGGCGGATGCCGGCTCCGGACGGCCGCGCTGGCCGTATATCTTTGTTTAGGGACCTGGTTTTTATTAAATTTAATTGCTTCCTTTTCTGGCCTTAAATCAAGGGTGGCCTCAAAGCAGGGACAGCATCAATTTAATTTAATTACTCTGCACTGCAGCCTTCCGCGCAGAAGCACGGCTACCGGGGGCTCTCGCGGGGCCCCCGGTCCGGGATGCGCCCGGACCCCCAGCCTCCCCTGCCCGCGCTCATGTCTGCTGAGCACCCGGCCACAGGCTGCGTCGTTCACTCACTTATTGACGCGCTTGCTTTTCATTTGGCGCTAGATGCACGTGGGCTTAGCTAACTCGGGGGTGGCTCCTCAGAGGCCATTCGTCTTTTGTGGGTGTCCCTCCCGCATCACTCGGCCCGGGACTGCAGGCACCAGTGGGCCCCCCAGTGCCGCTGGGGGGGCCCTTGCTGCCCCCACGTGCCACGTTGTCGGGGGGCACCACGGCCGAGTGGTCCCTTCTGCGCCCAGGGCCCCCACCCCCGCAACCCTTCGAGGTCCTCGCCTCAGTTTTGAGTGTGCCCTGGACGTCCGTCCCCGCAGCGCAGGGCGGTCTCTGCTGCCGTGGGCACGGCCGGCCGAGCAGCTCCAAGCGACGCCCGGGCCGCAGGCGGCCTCGGTGTCCCTGGCCCGCCGTGCGAGGCATCAGGAGGGCACGGCGGGTCTAGGCTCCCTGGAACTCTGAGCACAAACACTGGAAATTATTAAGATGATTTGTTAAATAATAGAAAATGTTTTTCATTTCCCAATTTCCAGCCCTTGCTAAAGCCATTCTCCAGCTGCCTGCTTCTCATTCCTTAATATTTAGACTTATGGGCCAATTTGAGGGTATTTTCTCTTTCTGCCATGATTAATGCTTCTATAGAACAATGTCATCACAAGTCACCTACCTGCCCTGTCAGCTCGGCATCAATCTCGCTGGGCTGGGCGGTAATTTATGACTGGTGCCAGCAATTTGCAAACCTAATGGGGAGCAGGCGGATGAGGAGTGGGCTCCCGGCTCTGTCTGCGGCCCCGTCAGCCCCCCCCATTAGCAGAACAAATGATGCGGAGATCAGACATCATCTCCAAGGCTCGATAAATATTTTATCAGCCATAATGGAAATTGTCAAATTGATCTAATTGTACAATACGTTATCAGTGAGATATCAAAGCGGGGCCCGGCCTCTGCCGGGACCCTCCCGGCCGCCCCAGCTGCCGAGGACGGGCATCAGGAATGCCGAGTGGGTCCCGACGTGGTGTAAATAATATGCCGGCCACGGCAGCCCGTTAAGGGGATGATAAATTCTGTGGAAATAAATGGCCTTATTCTGTTGTGCTTTGCTAGTCCTGATTTTTGAGCCACAGGGGAGAAGAGAGAAACGGGAGGAAAGACACAGACCATGCACGGATCCAGAACTTTCCTGGAACAGGGGATCCGGGCCCACCTCCCGGCCCCGGGAGTGGTGACAGCCCTTGGAAGTCGGTCGCGTGGACGCCGAGCAAGGACCCAGGACGGCGCCCGCAGCCTGGGGCAGAAGTGTGTGCCACTGTGGCCAGGGACATTTGTTTTCTGACCGTCTGGAGCCAGTGACGCTTGGGCTTAACCGTGGCAGGGGACGCATTACACGCGATGCACCTTTAACACTCGGGGTGGCAGACACCGGATGGAGCTAAGCGAAACTGGCAGGAGCTCGGAGCGCAGTTTCCATGAGCCTCATGAGAAACCGAAAGCGGTCTGGGCGTCCCTCCCCCGGGTGCATTCATCAGGGGTCTGGTCCTGTGGTGGGGGGGTGGTGGGGAGAGGGACTCAGGACGGTGGCGGTCCGGCATCTTTCACAGCCAGGCAAGACCTTTTGATTTCTAGAACAAACAGTGATGTCTTAGGCCTGGAGCACATTTGCAAAATCGAGTGGAAACATCTGTGAACAAGCTAACGGCGCGCTGCCTGGCCGAGCGTGGGGAGCCCCGGGCGCGGGGGGCGAGGCTGGCCTTCCCGGCTCCGGCCCGCGCCCTCAACGCACCCCCCCACCCCAGGCTGCTTGTGGGTTGGGGGCAGGCACCTTTGCAGGCCAGGCACAGGGGCAAGGGGCCGTCCTCCGCCGGTGCAGGCGCCAAGCATGTGCAGGGGCCACGGGCATCAGGACCTGGCCTCTGTCCGCCAGGTGTCTGCCCGGAGCGCGTGCCCGCCTGGGGCTCCGGAGCCACATGCTCCCTTGAGAGTTTCCCTTGATGAGCACCGCACCGGGGGTTCGGGCAAGCAGGGAGCACCCGGAAGGGCGAAGGGCCGCGGCGACAGCAAGTTGCTGCCCAGCTGGGCCTGGCTGTCGCTGGGAGGTTAACCCACTACGGTGGCCACGGGGACCCTGAGCCATCTGTGCACCCAGCGCGGCGGTGCCCCGTGGCGGGATGTGGACCCGTCCGTGGCGGCTTCCCCGTTAGGGCGCCCTGAGCGTTTCTTGGATGCCGGCGGCTGTGATTCCCATGAGGTCACAGCAGTGGTGAACACGCGCTTGCACGCACAGAAGCCTGCACTCTGTCCTCTGGGTCGCTCGTCATTTTGAATAAAAATAAGGAGAAAACGCTGGTGAAGCAGGAGCCACGCGGGGCGGTGTCTGGCCCTCGGCCTCCTTCCGGAGGGTTCTGCGAGGGCCCGCCCGGCCCGAGCTGGATTCTCCTCTGTCCTGGCGAGCCGTGCGGTGGGCGCTGGCAGGCCCCGCGGGGTGGACGCGGCTCTGGCCCCGGGCTCGGACTCTCCCCTGCCCGCCGGTCGGCCCATGTGCTGAGCCTGCATGAGCACCTTCTCTCTCTCGCTCCCTTTCTTCTTGCAGGAGCAGCAGCCTCAAGGCTTGAAACTATTTCTTATTCTTTTAAAACATTTTTTGAAGTGAGGTCCGGGGAAGGGCCGTGTCTGCAGGGCTGAAAGCCAGGATGAGCGCCGCGTCTGGGGCGTGGGGGGGCCTGCATGGGGTCTGCGCAGGGACGGGGAGGGAAGGAAGGAGGGGACCTCGTGTCCTCGGAGCCCCCAGCCCGGTGGCAGCATGGCACATGCCCTCCATGTGTATTTTAGGCGAAGGGGAAAGAAGGAAGGGGAGCTCCTTGCAGGAAGGGAGACCACTGGCCGGCCTGTCTTTCACCCGCCGTGCCCCTCCCTCCCAGGCCTCTGCAGACCCCCTCCCCCCCGTGCTGGGTGGATGGGCCCCGTCGCTCCGAGGAGGGGATCAGAGAGCACCGGCCACCAGTTCCACCCTCATGTGACCAGCTGGCGAGGCCCGGCCACCCCGCCCCCAC
This sequence comes from Proteles cristata cristata, assembly GCA_017311185.1. Classification (NCBI taxonomy): domain Eukaryota; kingdom Metazoa; phylum Chordata; class Mammalia; order Carnivora; family Hyaenidae; genus Proteles; species Proteles cristata. Next base: position 5,318 of record JAESUZ010000389.1, on the reverse strand, counting down.
AGGGGGCTTTCAACGGGTCCCCAGACCCAGAGTGTGGGCGGCTGGGGTCCCTGGGAGAGACTTGGAGGCACTGGCCCCCCAGACACCCAGTCAGGATGCCATCGCTTGGTCCCTCGGCACGCCACCCCTGCCCGGGTCAGGAGAATCCCTAAGATGTGCCCACCACCTGGGAGCCTGCAGCGGCCTCTGGGCCATGTGGCGCTCTGACCGCTCTGAGGAGGAAGGTGCAGCTGTCCGCACCGTCAGGGTTCCACCAGCCAGGAGGCTTCCAGACACACCCCGCCCAGCACCGCAGGGCCCCTGGACTCCGTGTCCACATCCCTGCACACTTCCCGATGTCCTGCCCCCGGCGCACCCACTGCAGCCCTCTCCCTTCTGTGGTGGACACTGGGTGCTCGTCAGCTGGCGAATGGGCGCCGGCCTCACCTGCGTCGTAGAAATCATTCAAGAATCTCCTGGAAGCAAGTCGTGTCAGTGGCCCGTTTTATAGCCACGTGGAAGTCTGTGATCGGGGTCACGTGTGCGCGTCTGTGTGTGTGCGAGTGTGTATGTGTCTGTTCACTTCTAAGCAGGGTCAGTTGGGCGCAGCCTAAGCGCCGGGTCATTTGGGGCCTGCGGCGGGAGAGGAGGCCGAGCCCCGGTGGGCGGGTGACACGGGCACCCTGCTCCTCGCTCCTGCCCCAGCTGCCTCTGCAGCCTTCAGACTCGGGCAGATGGAAACACGGGGCGACCCGGGGCTGCCACCAGATGCCTCGGGGACGGCGTCGTCTGTGACATGGGCCTGCACTGTGCTCTGGGCCGTTCGGGCCGTTCGTGACCTGAGGACACCAGGTTGCCCGTGCAGTCCCGCCCTCTGTGGCTATTTTAGAAGCAGCGTCCTGCTGAAGGCTGAGGCCCCAGATCGACATGAGAGGCCTAGGTGGACCTGGGTGGACCTGGGTCCCAGCTGACAGCACTGCTCCAGGCGCCATGCAGGGGGGCGTCCAGGGGCGTCCGGGGGCTGGGGTGTCCTGAGTCAGCCTCCCCCTTGGATGTCCTCCACCGGCCCGGGGCCTGGGCCAGGCGCCTGTTTTGGGGTCCCTCAGGCAGTGAGGGGCGACCCGCTGCAGCCAGAACCTTGGGGAGTTCGCGGGCTCTGCGTCGGGGTGGGCTCAGCTTCCACTTCCTACGACGCCTCTGCGCAGAGCCACATTCTGGGCCAGACGCTGGGACACGCTGCCCTCAGGGTCTCTGATTCCGGGTTGACCTTAACCTTATTCTGCAAACCCTGTCCTGGGAGCCCCACTCTCTGAGCGGCAGCTGGGGGGACCGGGAAGAGGAGGTACCACTCTGGGCTTCGAGGGGCTTCTGTCCAGGCCCCCTCTGCTCCCCTGCGTCTGGTGCCTGCACGCAGACCCCAGCCCTGTGCTCACTGCTGTGCGGTTTCCGGATGGCGGGATGATGTGGGGGTATCAGGACAGCTTCACGGAGGGGGCCCCTGGCTGGGGGGTGGCCAGGAGCCCCCAGGGAAATTAGAGGGTGCCCCATGGGGGCGGTCCGGGTGCCAGGCCAGGGCAGCGTCACGGATGGCTGTCATTGTGGGCGCCTGGCTGTGGCAGGTGACCCTCACGGGGCGGGAAAGCTGGCGCCCCTGGGGCCCCGACATCGGCAAAGGGACTGGGAAGCCAGGCCTGTGAGCCCGGGATGGGCTGCGGCCTTCCCCTCGGGCCCCAGGGCTCCCCTTGCCCCGTCGTTCTGAAGCACCTCTCTGCCCCAAGTGTCCTTCTCCGCCGACGGCTCGGTGACCCGCATTCCTTAGGACGAGGTGGATGGCGGGGGGCGGCCCCCGGACAGGGCCTGCTGGGAAAGGCGGACAGCTTCGGCCCCCCAAGCTGCCCCCACCTGGCCCCTGCCGGCTGAGCTCAGGAGCCCCCAGCCTCGCTCCGCCCCCGGTCCCTGGGACACCAGAAACGTGCCCAGCGCCCCCCACACACACATGGGGAAGAAAGCCGGCAGGGTGGGGGGGCCTGGGGCAGGTCTGAGATGTGCTCCGTGGGGTGTAACTGCTTCCATCTGCGTTTTTGTCTGGCTTCCCACGTCCCTTCAGGAGCTGAGGCCAGGCGGTGCCCAGGCCCGGGGACCCTCCATCAGCACCAGGATAGCCGCAAAGGCGTCCCCATGCTCGCCTGCCTGAGGGAGGGTGCCCACGCCCGCTCAGAGGCGCCTTGCGGACTCCCAGCCCGGCCCCGGCTCCCAGCCCACAGCTGCCCCTCCGTCTTCAGGTTCCTCAGATTCAAGGGGAGGGGGGTGATCAAGGTGCCTCGTGAACTTAACACTGTGTGAAAGCAGAGGGCGTGTCTCTGAGGCTCATTGTAAATGCTGGACCAGTCGAAGGTGCACTGTATTGATCTGAGTTTACCGAGTGCCCTCCCTCTGCTTCCTCATCTGAGGGAGTTGTTGAGAGTCCGGTATGTGCCGGCCAGTCCACGGGAAAAGCAGTTGTGACTTTGAATGACCTTGAAAGGCCTGGGCTCAGGTGGCAAGGGTGTTCTGTCTAGGTCAAAGACATGACTCGTGAGATGGAATTTGCCAGGAGAGCGCTGAGGGCGCCCTTCACATGCAGCACAGCAGGCTTCTGGAACAAGGTGGCCGAGGGGCCCGAGCGTGGCCGGACATGCATGTCCCCTGCTCGGCCGACCTTGGTCCTGCCCCAGGGCTGCTTGACACAGCGGCCCGACCGCAGCGGCCCCCCCTTCTCTACATTTCTTCCTCCCCCAAACTCGGTGCTGGCTTCTCAGAGTCCAGTTTCCAGTGGGATCAGAGCACCTGGTGGCTTTTAATTTTTTTAAATGTTTTTATTTAGTTTTGAGGGAGAGAGAGAGAGTGAGTGGGAGAGCAGCAAAGAGAGAGGAAGACACAGAATCCAAAGCAGCTCCAGGCTCTGAGCTGTCAGCACAGAGCCCGATGCGGGGCTCGAACCCACGAACTGTGACATCATGACCTGAGCCAGTCAGACGCTTAACTGACTGAGCCCCCTGGGCACTCAGCACCAAGTGGCTTTTAAGAAACTTCCGTCTAACTTAGGGTCTGCACAAGCACCAGGTCCCCTGGACCTTTCCATCCTTTCTGTGGCCAAGCCTGGGGGCCTGTATCCACAGGTGGCTCTGGCTTTTGCAGCAGGAGAAGGTGACCCACAAGAGAGGACCGAGGGCAGGAAGGGGGTCTCGATGCCATTGCTCTGGCTGTGGGGCCGCACGGGTGAGAAGCCAGCACTAGTTAGGGCTGAGCCACTGGAGAGGTCGGTCTGCGCCAAGTCTGAACAGCCGAGTGTTATCAGCAACTTCTCCTCCACTGGGAGCCAAGGGGCCAGGGAGGTGGGGGCATCCTCCAGGGCCTTGGTCACCCCCGTTCCGGTCAGTCCTGCGGTCTGCGCCCTCCACCAGCCCTGTCTACGCTGTGTTGTCCAGCACCACTGTCAGTTGGCAGAGTCCAGGGGTTTGTTCCAGAACCTTCCGTCCAGCTGGGCCCACCCCTCCCAGGCTCCCGGAGCTGTCTGGGCCTGTGTGCCAGCTGCTCCCAGGACGCCGTGGACGCTCACCCCTACCCCGCCCCCCTGAGACTCCAGCCTCACCTCCCCGACATCCTCAGATCCACCCCCTTCTTTTCCGTTGTCCAAAGAACTAGAAGCCAGTGTATTCAGTGCTACTCTGTACTCAGTAGAAGCTCTGGCGGCTGGCGCTGGTGGAAAGCACGCTGGCCCCGGGGCCAGTAAGCAAGGTCACTGCTCCGAGCTCTGCTGGCTTTGGAGAGTCCCCTAGGTCTCTGCGCCCGGGGCCCATTCGGGCTGCTGGGGCGTCAACCCCGTCCAGCCTGAGCTTCCAAGGTCCAGCCCAGGTTCCGCAGCTCTGGGGCCGCTTGTCTGGCTGCAGCGAGTTGCATCCCTCCCACGTTGCAGGGAGAGTGGGAAGCCTGGAAGGTGGGGCCTTGCCTCTGGCGGGGCCCGGAGAGTCCCAGCCCTCGAGGGGCCCGTGCCGTCTGGGGTTTGCTCCGACGGCATGGAAGGTCAGGCTGGTGTTTGTGGGGCCTCAAGAGGCCGCCTGCCCACTGGCACAGAACACCACTCACCGCCAAGGTCTAGCTGGATCTTATTTCACCAGAAGGAAACTGACAAGTTCATGTTAAACGTCTTCATTCAACCTCACTGCTCAGGAGGGAGGGTCCGGCCTCGGCGGCAAAAAGCTGAGCGTCCGGCGCCAGGCTGGGGAACGGCATTTCCTGAGATGCTCGGCTCTGCTGTCAGCCGGGAGGCCACTTCCAGCTCCCAGGGCCGGGGACAGTCCCCCTCGCTGGGGGCTGGCTGGCGGCAGTCTTCAGTGTTGATGTTGAGCACTCAAGGGAAACGGAGCCCAGCGTTTTCTAGGCCCTTCTGCCGACAGACCAGAGATCCACCATGGCTGGGATGTGCTAGGGGCCCCCCAGCATGGCTCCCCTCAAGGGACGGGCAGCTCCTAACAGGAGAAAACACACCCCAGACAACGAGGTTGGGTACAGACATTCCTCTCCAAATCTGCACAGTCTAGTATCTGAGCGCAAGTGCAAGGTCAGCGCCCCCAAGTGTCTACTAATTAGGGGAAGGGCTTTGGGCCAAACATGATACCTTCCCGTGCCTGTGACATAGAGGCTGTGGATGGACACGCGGCCCCAGGCAGTCGGTGAAGTCTGGCCCTGCACAGGCACCCCTTCCTGCCCACTGTGAGCGCACCCTCTCTCCAAAGAGTGTGTCTGCACACTCACTCACCCTCCTGTCCCGAGGACTCTGGATGTCCCCATCTCTGGATTTGATCTTCAAATAAGTGGGAGAAAAAAAATGTTTGGGGGAAGCCGGTGGGCAGTCATGACATTACAGCTGAGGCTAAACCTTGCCCTTTAAGCCCTGGGGTATGTGGGGACGTGGGGGGTGAGAGCAAAAGACTCAGCTCTGCTGCCCTCGACTGGGAATCAACTCTCCAGCCTCACACCCCTGTCGCAGCTGGTCGTGGTGCCCCCAGGCTGGCACAGGGGAGGTGAAGGGTGTCTGAAGACCCTGGAATCAGAATCCGCGGTCAAGGCCCTTCAGGCCCCATTTGATTTTTAAAACATTTTTTAAATGTTTATTTATTTTTGAAAAAGAGAGAGACAGAGTACAAGCAGGGGAGGGGCAGAGAGAGAGGGAGACACAAAATCCAAAGCAGGCTCCAGGCTCTGAGCTGTCAGCACAGAGCCCAACATGGGGCTTGAACTCGGAAGCCATAAGATCATGACCTGAGCTGAATTTGGATGCTTAACTGACTGAGCCACCC